>BLKR01015362.1:0-78962 GCA_011170035.1 Teleogryllus occipitalis | reverse complement strand
ATTTATGGAATTCGTGGTATTGCTCTAGATTGGTTATGTCTTCGTACTCCAAACAACGATCTCAGAGAGTTGAAATACCTTACTGGAATGATGGAACATTACGTACGCACCTTTCCGGAATCTTTGCCTGTTGCATGTGGAGTTCCTCAAGGATCGATTTTAGGCCCTATTCTGTTCCTACTTTACGTAAACGATATGCCCTCGACGATTCGAAACGGAAGAACGGCTCTCTTTGCGGATGATACGAACATCCTTTGCAATAAAGAAACCGTAAATAGTACAATATCAGATGTTTCAAATTGGTTCCGAAATAACAAATTAATAGTAAACGAAAAGAAAACGGTTTGAATGCAGTTTTCCATATCAAATAAACAATTCTGTGCTCCATTGAAAATGAACAGTGTACCATTGACTGATGTTAAGGCAACAAAATTTTTAGGTCTCTCAATTCAGTCAAACCTTAAATGGAACGTCCATTTAAATGAATTGAACACAAAATTAAGTTCATTATGCTACGCGTTCAGAATTCTTGCAAATTCAGTCAGCCTTCATACTGCTCGTTGTGTATACTTCGCAAATGTTCATTCCCGCCTGAGATATGGCATCATATTCTGGGGAAATACATCTTACAGCTCCCAGACTTTTAGATTACAAAAACGAATTGTACGAATAATAACCAAATCCCACCCACGTGATTCATGTAAGCCTCTCTTCATTAATCTAGGAATTCTACCATTACCGTGTCTTTTTATTTACGAATCAGTGGTTTTTGTAAAAAATGACTTGCTTAAGGGCGGGAATATATTTTCAGAAAATGCCGAAGTCTATTACTATAACACTCGACGTAGAAATCATATTCATCAGGTGACAGTATCAACAGCTCATTACAAAAATTCACATACAATACATGTACATTATTTTACAACACTTTGCCAGATGACATTAAACGATGAAATTCAATAGAAAAGTTTAAATCCCAAGTGAAATCGTTTCTGCTGCATAACTGTTTCTATACAATTAGAGACTATACTGAGCATCACAAGAAAAGTAACATTAATTTTAACAATGATACATAATGCATTAATTACCATTTGGACTGTATAAATGAGTATAAACAACCTGTAACAACTATTGTAACACAGCTTCCGGGTCAATGACCCCCATCTCGATCAGGTTTTTCGTCCAGTTTCCCTGATCCATTGAGCAAATGCTGAGATGGCCCCTTGTTTTGCTTCTGGACATAAATGTAACTTCATTTTCTGTGCACGTCTTCTAGAATTCAGTGGGAAATACAATTATTCAAATTATCGTTTCCATGTTGTCGCGGCAGGAAGTAATAAGAGCCAAAATTTATTGCTTATTTATCCTTGAAAATATATTTTATTACATGGGAGTTTTTTTGTTTTTTTTCTCCCTTTCAAAATTCTAAATTTATTGCTTATTTACCTTTCCAAAATTTAAGTAGTATATGAAGGGATCACAGAATTTTGAAAATGTGCACACAATTCACTTTTCCCCACAGCACGTCATACGCAGTTTTTAACTGTTTTTTGACGTAAAATAAATAAATAAATAAATGAACTTCTGGGCACTAACACCTTTGGTTTTGTATCTAAAGGTTGTTCTATTTCTGATAATGGCAAAAGAAAATAGTTTATCCGCTGTGACTGGTTTTGTTATTTGAGAGGTACAGTATACACTGTGAATTCAAAATTTTACTTTCTACATTTGCCTAAAAATATAGTATTTTATTTATAACTTATTGCTTTGTACCATAATTTTTCCATATTCGTGTTTCTTCACATTTGATATAGCATTGACCATTCCCATTAAATATCTTACTGCGGTCTAGACACTCTTCAATATCTCTTGCTCTGTTACAACAATTTCTTTATTCCTCCTGGTTTTTTGCTGATTTTCTTTTGTTCTGTAAATTCATTCACCACATTAGATAGATCTAGATCGGGATTTTAGTTCAACAGACCAGTGTATGTTGATGAAATCTTCATTCAACAGAATTCCCATGTATGAGGTGAAGCAATTCCTAGAGTTGCATTAATCTCTGCTTGTAATTTTATCAAAGGAAAATATATTAGTCCTAGTGGTCTCCAGCTGAATTGCTACTCAACAAAACTCCACAATGGTATTCTCATAAGTAACATGCACTTGCTTAAGGACAAATAAAAAACATTCAATTAAAGTAAAGTCTTAATGAATATGACACTATGACATAATGTAGCACATGAACAGTAGAACAAATCTTTACGTACCAGGGACATCAAAAAGTTGCTGTTGCCTAATGCATTAAGTAAATATTTAGGTGGTATCATCCATGGAGC
Source organism: Teleogryllus occipitalis (assembly GCA_011170035.1). Classification (NCBI taxonomy): domain Eukaryota; kingdom Metazoa; phylum Arthropoda; class Insecta; order Orthoptera; family Gryllidae; genus Teleogryllus; species Teleogryllus occipitalis. The sequence goes on along the minus strand of BLKR01015362.1, from coordinate 76,623 downwards.
ATTGCTGTGTCGTGTCATAAGTAGTGATGCACTTTGTGAGAATTCAATGTTCACGCACGAACGATATCAGGGAGAATAACACAATCAATATTAGTGTTTCTCAGTCAAAATCGGAACTGTGTCATTTGTTTTGTTTTTGGATTTTCTTCAGTATCTGGACCTCTAAACAAATCATTTCTCTCTTGGCTGAAGGCTGCGTAGATTACTTTCAATTTCGGGAAGCTTTGGATATTACCAATATAAAATATAAATGAGGTTTCTCATTCATTTGCAGGAGGAAATTAAGCCACCAGTCAGGTTATTTTTGAATCCTGAGGAGGTGCCTGAAGAAGAACAGGAACACGAGGTGAGAATAACAGCAACTGCGTTTCAGTTCAAACAATTTAGTACCTGCTTTTAGCACTTGTGATATGTGTGTTTTCCAAAAGTATTTTAAGAAAGGGTTGCTACAATGAGAGAGACGGGCAGGGAAGCACACACACATTCACTCACACGCACACGCACACACATGCACATACACACACATACACACACATACACACACATACATACATACACACACACACACACACACACACACTCACTCACTCACACTCACAGAACCACATACACTCTCACACAATCACATATTGGACATATACCATTACAGACATAACTTAGGAGTTAAAGTAGGAAATTCCCATCAAATGTAATTATTATATAAGTATTTCTAATTAGTAAGCAGATTAATTTAAAACATGTAATGTTAATTGTTTATTAAAGAAAATGATAAATCACTAAAACTTTCTCGTAAAATTATTATAATGTGCTTAAATTCAGATTCTTATATTTGAGAGGAGTGGTACTAAGTGCTGAAAACTTGTGTAGTATTTTCCACAAATTTGCACATTTATTTGAATGTACTCGTGGTAAAAGGACAAGCTGAAAGTGGAAAATAGTTAACTGTCATGTCATCAAATGAGATGCAGTCGACTCCAGTAATAGTGAACCCTTGGTTCGAGTGAACAGGCACAAGTCCCGTTTCACTTACATTACTCATAAGCATAAGAAGATTCAGGTATAGTGAACATAGGAAATAAATCCATGATATTAATTCCTTCCTGGAAAAGAATATAAATCGCCTAGTGCCACAAATTCCAACCCTAGGCTGCTTGAAGAAAATATCGTCAGGTAAAGGTCATAATTGAAAAAGTCTCCCCTGAAGTGAAGGTAGCAGACCCAGAATGGAGACCTAACAGATGGATGACCTTATGCTATTAATTTCACTTCAGAAACAAAGGCCATGTCTTGCGTAGGGTTCAACTGGTGTCGGCAAAGCAGTTGCTTCAATTTCAATCTTGGTGTCAATTGATATTCCACGGGTTAATGCACGTTGAGTTATATGTAGATGACAGAAATTATGTGTCTTCCACAGTCTGGCGATATCCGCCATGCCGTGTTGAAAAGCAGTTGTTTCCATTAGTCGCTTGTACCAACCCTTTCACCAAAAGCATCTCGTATGTTATTAGGTGAGTAAAAGGGCCTTCGAAAGTGGTATTGAATTCCAACAGTGCAAGAGGTATTGAAGGATTTCAAGACTGTATTACAATACTTAGACACAAAAGACAATGCAGAATAAAGTACGGAGATAGCACGAACTCTGAAGAAGGGTCTTGAGAAACTACTAATGGAAAAAGTACGATGCAAACAATTGATAATAATGGATTTTTTAAAGACAAATAAAGATATTGAAATTTTCTGTTCATGCTGTTAATGTATTTTGCTGTATGTCTACATTAATAAAATCAATCGTTTTGGAGAAATTCTGTTTAAATTTGAAGTCTTCAGATATAGTGAACCAAAAATGTTTGTCCCCAGAAGATTACTATAACCGGAGATGACTGTAGTTGGTGATTAGTGGGATTATTTCACGAAGCTTGCGTCAACCTTTGTGTTATTAAAGGGTTTGAAACTTGTATTTGCTATGCTCAGTTGCTAATTAATTAATTGCTATTAGTTAATTGTATTAATAGTTGTACAATTAGTTCTTAGTATGGTTAATATTTTGTATTTGCATCAGCTTATAATGATTAATTTTAATTTGAAGATTTTGAAAAATCTACATTTATTTGAAGGTTGTTGAACATGGTTTCACTGTAATGCTAATTACCCCAATAGATCTTCCAACTATTCATAATACATTGGGGATTTTCATTTTTATTTTTTACTACAAAATAATAATTATACTTAGTATGTGTTAAATATGCATACATTTGTTGCGAATTGATCATTTACAAAGAATATTGTATTATTCCCTGAGCTTCAAACCTAACTAAATGAAGAAAGGATGGGGAAATAAGTTGTGTATCCACAGTGCAATTCTTTCAGAATATGTTCCTTTGAATATTGCGTGTCACGTTGAAACTCTTGGGTCTAGAAGTTGGTGATATGATGAGACAGCCATCAACACCATCGTATTGGAGATTTAATGCGGCCTCTAAGGCTGCCCCACCTCTTACACGCACACGCACATAAGCACACACACGCACACATGCACACACGCTCGCACACACGCACTCACGCATTCACGCATACACGCATTCACGCATATACACATTCAAGCATATACACACAACTAAAATAAATAAGAGGCAACTCTGGCATTGCAATGTATCATGAATTAATTTTTTTTTTTTTCTGCAGCAGGACCCTTTGGCATTGTGCAATGAAAATAATTTTGGGAAAAGCACATGGTTTATTGGTGAGTTTAAAGAATCAATTAATTTTTTTACGGTTAATATAAATGAAGTACTCGGTGTCATAGGGAAACGGAATCTTACTTTCATTCACAGGAGGACTTTTTGCTACCCCTTTGTTATTCAATCCTGACTTTTGCTTGAGAACAGGGGAAAAATCTAATTTTATTTTCTATTAGGAAACTTACACCAAACAATATTGATTTACAACAGTTATTAATGTGATGTACAGTTTTCAATAAAATTGTTAGTAGTACTATTTCATTTTCTTGTTATAAATACCTCGTGTATCTATGATGCATACAAAAATTGTACTGATTTATCTTATTCCAGTACTAATTATGGTTATAATTTTGAACCTTACTATGTTATTCGAGGTAGTTTCCTACAAATTTCCTACAATGCAAGCGGTTGAGATAATGGTAGTTGTGTATATAAGCTTACTTAGATTTTGAAGAAGAAATCATTATTGCTAATTTCTTGAGTCTTTTAGGGAAGGTCTTTGGGTTATCTCCAATATTCAATATTAGAATAGGAATGATTCTTACTTGGCCTGCATTTCACTGTTTTTTGATAGACTTTGCATACTGATTTACTGCTTTGCATGACCTGATTACTGATTTACAGACTTTGCATGACCTGATTTACTGCTTGTGTGGCAACTGCTTTGGGGCTCACAAATCCGCATATTCACCAAAACTTAAATCATTTGTCAGAAGGAAGCGTGGAAGTCCGTTTTCTTTTCCACATACTTCAACAGAGTTGAAGTGTTTGGAATCATAACATTGATTTACCTGATCTCTTGATGCAACAATAATATCAGGTCGATAACTTATGACTCTTGTATTTGAACTTCGTTTTGTCATAATACAAATGATAACGAGTAACCAAAACGCTCTTTTGGTTATACTAGAATGCAGCACTTGTGGAGCAGATCCTATCTGATACTTCTTGGCCAATTCTTGGTGGATTATTTTTGTATTGTGCCTTTTCCTGTACTCTTTATTCACCTAGACATTTGCAATGTACTGTAATATGCTGTAATCAGGGTGACCATTTTCTGGAAAAGAAAAAAACTGAAAAATCAGGGAATAACATTGCTCTGGAAAAATCAGTTTGTGAAAGAATCATTAGAAGTAAGGAAAAATTTTAAAACACTATTTATAAAACTAGATATCATTCCTAAAATAAATAGTACAGCTTAAGTTTTTGCTCAATTTCTATTTGTAGAGATTTTTCTTATCGTCATCATTAGAGACCGGATATTAATGTAATTACATTTTTTTGTCTTTCTACTTATCGCTTTCAAAATTTTAATCTTGGTGAATTGTCGCCGTTCAAACATAACATCCAATTTTTTCGTTACATATTTTTACATTTGTGGTACTGTATTACATATTTTGCTATTTTCAGAAAATATTTTTTATTCTATAAATTTTCTTACATCATTTTAAGTAACTATTTTCAAAAAATTCAGCAATTTTTCCTACATTATTTCTGCGTTCTACTGCGTACCACTCTACTCTACTCGAGGAGACGAGACGAGACGCGGTCGCATATTCTCACTGTGCCCGCTTCAGTTATTTCAGTGGCGGGGAGTGCGCGTCTGCGACAGATCATTTTCACATTTTAGTGTGAAAAGTATCATTGACGCCACGCTTGGCGACCTTTCACCAGAACTTCCAAGAAACTTTGGCGATCGTCGTCGTGTAACACTTGGATGAGAATATTGCATGCTGCGGTGATTGTTTGCTGGTTGTAGATCTCGCCAGTTTGTACTATGATAGTTTCTATTGCTTCTAGTGTGGCTGCTAAACTACATTCCTGGATAACAATTTGTGAAGGTTTTACTACCGGTGGGGAAGTTGTATGACGCGAGTATGTATCAACTTGTGCTTTCCAAATTAATTTTAAAACGTTTGCATTGTTTTTTAAATTTGTATAGGAAATTTTTTATAGACGTAAGTTCGAATTATGTAAATGCGTGTTATAATTAGAGTATTTTAATATTACATATTATATCCGATTTTACATAATTATTACATATTGTTACTGTTTTTATTACATATTTATGTACATATTTTGACTTTCATAGTACGTATTTTTCCGGTCTCTATTTATCATAGCGAAAGTAGTGAGCTGACAAATTACTTTCAGACTTGCTTTAATATTTTCTTGAAATAGTGTGAACTATTATGTGCAGTAGGGTTATGACTTTTTTCAGATTTAAAAGCCTGTGTTGGCAAACGATGAACTTTTGCCTAAAACTTAAAAAAATGACTGCCATTTTGTTAAATTTTGGAAAAAAACTCCTGCACCTAACGATATTTTGTATTAAGTGTAAACATTGAAAGGAAATTCTGAACTCTTTCTTTAATAATTATTCGTTACTTTGGCTACCAGCTAGTGCGAATGTCAGTAATACCTATGCCTAGCGTCAACTGAATTAAGTTTGCAAAAATAGCTATTTTATGAGCTCATGGTTATTCACAATTAACATTCAGATTCAACCCTACCCTTTTATATAGTGTCGTCAAAATCATGCACACAAGTATTGCAAGCAACACTCCTTAATATTTTCGTTACAAATCCAGAATTTTGTTTGTTTCTTATTAAATTCGATTTCTTTAAATGTTCAATTAAATCAATTTCTTAAATCGTTTGCTCTGACACAACGTATCATTCCCACTCTGACATAGTTGCGGTAACAGTTTTTGGTTGGTCTCACTCATTTTGCGATCGATGACTTGGGATTGTCAGTAATGCAGTATTTCTTTCAACAGGTCGAGAACACTCGTACAGCAAGGAAGGAGATGAGCGGGGCGCGTTCAGCAGAGGAAGGGACGTATTACGTCCTCCAGCGCTTAGAAAGGACTTCTCGCATATCTCCCTGACAAATAATTCCACCAATGGTGATGAACGCTCCGTCTGTCCTGAGAGTTTATCAGAAAGTGGCCACGAAGAAAGAATTACGCAGGAGCAAGAAGACTGCCATAAGTGTTCTCACTGTCAGAAAAGCTTCAAGCGGAGAAGAAATTTAATTACTCACATTCAGACTTACAGGGGTAAATGTTCTCTTGAATGTCTCGTGTGCGAAAAGAACTTTTGTCATAGAAAGACATTAATGAGACACATGCAAATTCATAGTGGACAACGTCCTCACGAATGCTCCGTGTGCCAAAAGAGCTTCACCCAGGGAACTCATTTGGTAATGCACATGCGAATTCACAGCGGAGAACGACCTCATGAATGCTCCTTGTGCCCAAAGACCTTCATACGTAAAGGTGATTTAGTCGTGCACACGAGGATCCACAGTGGAGAACGTCCTTATGAATGCTCCGTGTGCAAAAAGTGTTTCGCCCGGAGAGGTAATTTGCAAACGCATGTGTGGATTCACATCAGAGAGAATTCAATAATTCGTAATCGAATTCACAGCCGTGATGTCAGCAGCAAGAGACGTTATTCAACAACCGGCTGCAAACCATTTGCGGTCTAGTGGTGCAACAGCAGCACGTATTTTTCACGCAAAATTACGAGAGAAGTATTCAAATGTTTAAAAAAATTGTATATGACCTTCAAAATCTTTTGTCAAGGAACAGAGTACATTAAGGAAAAAATCTGTTTTTAATATTTCAGTTGTAGGAAGACTCCGAAAATGTTTTGAGAAGTCTGGGTTTTCAATAAACACGAGACCTGCACCATTGTTTTAAATGTTGTTCACACTCCAACAAAACAATCCAAAACATTGGAGCCATTTTTTAAACTTCGCTAATACCCCATGGCCTTCATGAAAAGTACCCTCCAAAATTAAAATATCAATTTCAAATTCAAAGGGTCGCGACATCAGAGAGATCGAATTAATTTTGGAGAAAATCGGCTGAACGGTTTAGCCGCTAGCGTTGTTCACAGACGGTCGGACGTTTTGCCGCCAATCGATTTTTCGGTGTCAAGTTCCCGCAAAACTTGGATTCTGGCTACACCACGTGTTACAGGATTTTTCTCTCTAAATTTGTCAACAAGTTGTATCTACTTTTTCGTTATTAGGGCCCTGTAAAAAGAGTGTTTCTGCCGAAAATTCGCCGTTCCTTCACGCAGCTTTACATAACTTTCTGACTGCTGTGTAGGGAGAAAGTAAAAAGAAATGGCGGGCAGATGAAGCCTCCCCAGTTCCTTCGTCCTTTGGGCCCTCAGCAGTGACGGCTGCTGCTCCGTTGCAATGGTTTTCCAAGGTTTTGTTGTTGTAGGGAAGCACTACGAAATGAAAAAGAGATTTGGGTGTGAAGGTCCAGAGGTGGGGTCTCCCTACGCAGCCAGCTCGTCCCTGGGCACTGGAGGACCCCACGTGCTGCCACAAGGGCCTGCGGCAGGGCGCTAACCCTTTGTAAATTCCGTGTTGGATTGTGTGTGTCTTTGCAGGGAATTACATGCTTGCTTGGAAAGTACTGTCTCTTGTTGAATCTTTTACCTTTCCTTTGAAACGTTGCCAACCTCGCTTTCTTGGTATTCATCATTCACCTTTGTACAGTAAAATGGTTGGGATTTTAAGAAGTCAACACTACGTGAGACAATTTACTTTTCTCCAGTAAGTCACACCTCCTTTACTGTTTTTTTAACTCAGTCTGTCCAGATTCTGGGTGTTTCTCTTAGACTTGGTTATTGCTTGTATATGCATTTAGTGTTAAAAATGTAGATCTATAGCGCTCAATTTTTTTTAGATTTTTCCTGACTTTTTAAGAATACAAAATGTGCAACATTTGCTTTATTAGTACCAAATAATACGCAATATCGCAAGAATTACACGTACTTCCAGAGTGGGAACAAGAGACAAACATCAAAGAGACCAAGGAAAATGCTATGGAACGCCTACTCGAGCGAACAACTGATAGTGCACCAAGAGGTTACAACTTATTTCGATACTCGATTTTCAGTTAACGTTCTGTGGTTGGTTCATTTCTTATTTTTGATAAGCATAAGCACAGAAGCTTGAAGGTTGCAAGTTCTTAAGTTAACGTCTTACGTGTTATGCTTATGCGAATTATTAGTATAGATTTTTAACTTAGCATCTCCCTCACTCGTTCAATTCAACAACCTCTTTCTCTTTCCTTCTCCAGTAACGCATTTTACGCGCCACTATGACAATCTCACATCTCAGACAGAACCACAATATCGTTACCTGTTACAATATTAGTGCGAATATTGTTTAATTTTATATTTACGAATTTTCAAAATTATCTTTTATGTTGTTATATGTGAAAAATAATTTCAAATTTACCGTTCTCTTTTATTCAGTTTGATTGATCAGTCTAGTTTTATGTATAAAACTAGAAATCAGCGCGCGAAAGACTGACCATTTCTTATTATTAACTCAATGTCTGGTAAATCACTATCGTAAGAAATGTATCTAAATTAGTATGTATCCGCGTGAGATTATTTTGTACTTTTCTGCAGTTTTTATTTATATTTTGTACAAGGTATTGTCTCAAACCTATGCTTGAAATGTCGAATATTTCCTTTCAGCTGTGCACGTGGAGCCACTGTCCTCTTTCACTCGTAGTTGGCGAGGTGAGCTTTCGACCGCAGAGGGTAAGCGAGCGTGTGCGCTCGTGCTCGCCAGGAGGCGCCCTGGTCGGGGCTCCTCTACGCAACGTTGTGCTTCCTTCTGCCCGCGTTGCCTGCTCCTGCTGATTTCTTCTCTCTCTTGTCTCGACGCAGCATCCCCATGATGAGGCCCAAGTAGCCCCCTTCAGGAGCGGCCAACCAAGTGACGACCGCCGCCCGGAAGATGTCCGTGACGTAACCCGCCGCGCGATAAGCTAAGTCCCTATCCACACGGGAATACACTTTACTGGATCCAAAAGGCCTCGTGGAATTTTTGTGGGTAGTGAACCACATTATAACCTCCGTGAGAAGTTCAATACCGCCGGAAACTAGAACCATTTTAATATATAGTTTAATTCTGTAACAAAAGAAACGAGATTAGGTTAAATTTATTATTAATTCTCCAATTGTGTCGTAACTTTGTGGCAGAATATCTTAACTTTACATGCTTATATTGACGAACAATAAATTACAAAAAAGTAGTTAATTAAAAAAATAATAAATAGTAAATAATATTACCGCGGGTGCCTTACTCCACCCATTCTTCACTGAACTGCACAACACTTAACTGTTATGCATTTCTTCCGCATTCCTTTCCCTCCAGTTAATAACACAACTGCTCTACACTATACTGCGCTGCACTGCACGACATAAATAGTTATAAAATAATAATAATAATGCTACTACAACTACTAATACAATGAAACAACTTAAACTTTTTCAACGTGGTATCTCAAAAGAAACGCGCGAAAGAAGGAGAGGGATGACAAACTCCAATGGGAGCTGCAACTTCACTACTGCTCCGGCTTCCTATTGGAGTTTGCCTTCCCTCTCCCTTTCGCACGTGACCTTGAGATGCCACGTTATATAAATCCAAGTATAATAGGAAATACTACTCATTTAACAGTAGAAGTTCACAGTGATACACCGGTAGCGGTAGCTCAGTGCATCAACTGATGTCACTGCAGCGCCTCTAACCGGGACGTCCTAGGTTCGAGTCCTGACGGTGGCAGGATTTTCGACACTAGCTTTTCAGCTAGGTCGAATTCAGTCGCTGTCTGGAGGAGAATTCTAGTGGCCGGCTGCTCTGATCGGTAGTTTCCCGTGGTTTCTCCGATCAACACCAGGCGAATGCCGGAGCAGCACCCTACCAAACGGACCGCGCGCGATCTGTCCTTCCTTGTCCTATCCTCTCCCCTTGCACACACACTTACACTAACATGCACTACACTACCACATATTCCGGGAGACCGGTCGGGAGCTTAGAGCTTGTTCCGGCTGGGGCGGTGCCCCGTTGGTGGGAGAGTCCTGGTTAGGGGGAAACCCCACTAGCCGACGGTAGGTCGGCGCCGGATCTCGTCATCCAGCGGGGGAACTTCACCGCCATCTCCCGAGAAAAAACATGCACTACACTAACGGGACTAATGACCAAAGCAGTTGACGCGCCCGGAAACACGAAAAAAATCAATGAAACAATCACAGTGATACTTTGACCTAAAATATAATTAGTTAAAAAATCTTTTATTTTTAAACTTGCTCAAGTTTTGCGGAAAAGGCTCTGAGATTGTCGCAGGCAAACTGTTCCAGTCTCTAATAGTTCGGTTTTCCCACGTCCATTTTCTGTATTGTCTTAATTTTGTGCACGTAATCCGCTCTACCGAAGTATGTGGGGTTTCCTAGACGACGAATTCCATTCCAAGTAGGATAGCCTGTATATGCTTTTTACATAGCGTAAAGACGCAATCCCTCTCTTTTTGAGTGACTCCCATACACATCTAGTTTTTGAACCCCTGATAGTAAATTTCGATCCTCTGCGCTGAACGTTTTCTAGATTGCCTCGATGCAATATTCTGTACGGGTCCCGGCATTCCGCTTCATATTCTAATATGAACGCACTAGTGACCTATAAGTAATTCTTTATTTCTCACTGTACTCTTCTTAAGGATCTGCATAACGACGTGTAAAGATTTCCAGGCTTTCCCCACGATATTTACTTGATTTTCCCAGCTCAGTTTACTGTCTAATTGTATTCCTAAATATTTGCAAGATGTAACTATAAGTATAACATTGTTCAATTTGTACACAGTTTCACCGTAACTTGGATCCCTACCAAACGTAATGGCTTTGTTCTTTGAACTGTTTATTTCGATCCCGATGTTCCTGCCTAGGTGTGTAATTTGTGTCTCGCTACAAAATGTCTACGTCCTCTCATTTGATAACCCGATAGATGTTACAGTCATCAGCAGTCTTACATTTGAAGCTAATTTTTTTGCCAAGTCATTCACGATGGCGAGATGCACTGACACTTCGTTGGGGAATCTGACGTAAAACGTGCGGTAGTTGATTAATATCTTCCAATTCGAACCGTCTGTTTTCTGTCACATAATAGTTTGTTTATCCAAGCCACCATCCTTTTGTCTATACCCGAATCTATTAATTTGTTTACGAGACGATCGTGTGGAACATCAGCAAAAACTTTTGCAAAATCTATTATTATCGCAAGTACCCTTCATGATATGTGTTTTACTAATATGCTTCTTTTAGCGAATAATAAATCATGCCTTACGTTTTTGCGTCGACTGCAGTGCCTCTTCTGTTTCTGCCCGTCGCAGTGTGTGCCGTGGGAGGGTTGTTTCCCTCCGTGTGTCTTTGAAGCAGGGGGACCTGGTCCTCCTCTCGGCGAAGTACCGAGTTCCCTTGCTTGAGGTTCTGCACCTTTCTCAAAGTCACCACGAGGCAGATAATGTTACCCAGCACGAGACAGCACACAGGGCCATAATAGAACAGTGCGGTTCCGGATTTCATAAAACGAGCTTCTAGTCTTGGATCTGAAACATCAAAGTGGTTAGAAAAATATAGGTTAGAATTACCTGAAAATTAAAATCCAAGATAAATAAATGAACGAGCATAATAACTGTCGTCTAAAAGAATATAAAAGTTACAAAAGTCTTTCAAATTGTTTGAAGCATCGCAGTTTCTTTAATTGTTGTATATTGATAATGCAAATTCTTTTGGTGGAAATCCATCAAATGTTCTCACATTTACAATCCTTTTTATCTCACAGCTAAATTGTACGTTTGTGCGTCTACGGAATGAAAATTGCCCCGCAGCCGATATTTGAGAAGCCTCCAAAGAAACGTCCGGATTAGTGGGTTGGATAATGAAAGAGTGCACTTTGTTGAAAGGTACTTTCGCACCTACCAGCTGCAACCCTGAAGTAGTGCAATAGGGCGACTACAATAAAATGCACGGTTCGGAATTATTCGAACATGGTGGCGGCGGCGATGGTGTAACTGTTTGCATATCGGACTGTTATACCCAAGTTTGCGGGTTCGAACCCGATCGAAGCCGTGGATTTTTAAGGGCGAAAAATCCTTCGGAGGGGAAGTAAAGCCGGCTGTCCTATGTTAGTAGATTACTGCATGTAAAAGATCCTCAAGCCTAAATGATGCCTCTGAGCTAAATTCAAATCGCCTGTTTCATTGCCCAAGTAATACCTTCTTTCTCCCATGGTTGGTGAAAGGAGCGTAGCGGAATTTGCGTGGTCAGGCGGAAGAGCAGGTCTCATGGCCTGAGTCTCGCCACGTACAATAAGGCACATTCAATTCAGTTCAATACATGGATTACATGCGATTGAGCAGAAACAACATTTATTCACAATAGGACATTACAATAGGCCATCACTGCAGATGACACTTTAAAATGGTGTTGCTGGCAACGTTTTGACGTGACGTCGAACTGTCAGGTTGGTAGACCTCGCGGAGCGTGAGTGGATCGAGAAACGCGACACAGGAAATACACCACTGACCAGCACTATAGCATTAGTTTGCAGCCCTTCGCACGAACACTGAGGTCTCGAAGTCACTGTCGGTATAGCTCACAGTTCATATCCCGCAACACTCCGGTTCGAAAATAATACACTCAAGCGATTACCGTACCGTTGCCAATACACTTTTGAGAAGACCCGCCCACTTGTTCATGAGTAACAGGTCACAGCCTGTGGATCCACGTCTTTTCTCTTTCTTCTCAAGATCAAGACAGCTCTTTTCATACCGTTACGAGTACTTTTTTTTAATTCCTTAATCTAACGTATTGACGTAATGCGTCTCTTCGCCCCTAGTCGAGCGTTGAGCATGGAGTAATCCTCCATTAATATCTATCCCTCTGTATTACAAAGGGCGCTGAATTTTGTGTCTCGTCTAGTCAGTTGTCAAAGAGGACCGCCAGGTAGCATCTCCGCGTACGCGCCTCCTATTTCACACGTCCCTGTGTCACTACCCAGCTGCCAGATGTGGGAAGGAACGAGGAAAGGCGTAGGGTTTAGGACACTTCACAGGGGTTGGCCTAGCCCTTGTGAAACAGCCAAACTCGCATTGTTGGAACAAATTTCACATGAGTTTCGACGGGAATCGAGCCCGGGCCTCAGTGGTCAAATAGAGCGACTTTGCAATGAGCCACGAGCGAGACTTATCCGCTGCTCACGATTCTGCTGCAGACTCACGACATGCCTTCCCGGATGTGCGTCATTTTGCTGGAAGCTCATCCTGGAGAAGTGGTTAAGAATGTGTTGTTGGCTTCTAACTACACTGAATAGTGATTGTTTCAAATTGAAGCTCTACTAATTGTCATTCAATAACAATTTACACACACCAATAAACGGCTTGAATATAAGGCATTCAGAGCTTCCCTGCATTGCAAACAAGAACTTTAAAACTTCCACAAGTACTAGTGAAGAATTCTTTACAACATTTAATCTGTTTTATGTAACGCTCAACTGTTCTCTATACTCATGGTTGCCATTACTTGTAACCTTAATCTGCATTAATTTATAATAGAACTAAGGGCATTCAGTACAACAGTTAATAGCATTCTTTAGGCATAAAATTGTGCATTCATTATTTGCTTTTTTTGTGTGATAAAACCTTAACATTAGTGTAACTGATCATGACTCAGTGATTGTTGTTTCGTAGTGTTCTTTATCGTTTATTGAATCTATTAGCTGCTTACCTGATTATAAAATATTGTTTATCTTATCTTTGTTTCTAATTATCCAACATCATACTAAAGTTGTGTAGCCTCCATGAATAACTCTTTTAGCCTGCTGATCAAGGTTTTCGTGCCAGGCAAGTATTTAAGGAGCTCTTGTTAATACGTGCGACAGGGGAAATGAATTCGTCCACTGCGCGTCCTGTTCGTCCTCCGTTCATTCCATTTACCTGGAGAAAGGGGAGGTTTGTACAGTGGTTCAGTGTAACACACTCGTGTCTCCATAAGCGATGGGGTGTACCATGGTGGTGTCTTCAGCCACTCCGGTTGGGTGAACAAGATGGAACACGTTATTGTGAGCACTGCAGGCAGCCCCCAAGCGAAGGCTGAAATCGCCAGGAATCTCTTTCCGTGTCCTTTATTGAAGCGTGTCATGTGCAACCTACAAAAGAAAGTGATGCAATAGTTATTTACCATATACGTTCACTAGCAATGGGGCACCCCAAAGTTCAGCCGTCTATCTCCTTTCCATCGCTCCATGAGTGATTGGAGAGGACTCGTCAGTAATAATGGGATCTCCCATGTGTTAACACACTTTTCTTCGTGGGTGACTATAGAACTGTATTAGTTGGGCGCTGCATTGCATTAGTAGTGGAGTATTGTGCCAGATTGTGGATTTCGTGCGCCCTGTTTACAAAATTAATAAATAAATATTTAATTTCGCCGCTGCGTGTATCAAGCGAGTCAGTGTTTCCCGCGCCGCCCTCCCCGCAGTAGCTTGGTGTCTTCCCGACCCTCCGTCCCTTGCCACACTTGGTGTGCGGGGCGGGGCGAACAGAAAACTGGACTAGGCTGGACTGCACTGGCCTGAGCTCGGCTCGACTGGATTGGGCTGGGATCGACCGGACTGGACTGAACTGGGCTGGGCTGGGGTCGACTGGACTGAACTGTGCTGCATTGGGCTGCGCAGGTTTGGGTTTGGCTGAGCTGGGCTGGGCTAGACTGGCATGGCATGAAGTTCTGGGTAGAATGGGTTCAGATATTTTTTTCGCTATCTTTTCGTATTATGGTCACTTTTAGCCTATAATCCTACGTCTTGGATGCCAAATGTGATAATGCTGTGTAGTTGGTATTGAGCGAGTTGTTTGCTGTGTCAGTCAGGAAATGTTTAAATTCGTGAATTTATATTTGGTGTTAAATGACTATGATGGGCTATGACAGCCGCGAAGCAGGTGTCAAGTAGCTACTTGATGAATGGGTTACGTCAAACCTCTCGAGGTTAATATTAGTATTGTTTGTAATGACTAGGTGGAAGAGAGTGCCGTATAATTTAGTGCGTCAAATTGCAGTTTCGTTTGTCGCCTTGCTCTTGCAATGTCCTCCCTGTAAAATTAATGCGCTGTTTGTCCTCGCTGAAATTGGTGTGCGTATCCCTTGTTTTCCCATTTTCTGCGAAAGTTTAGAAAATTTAAATAGGATTAAATCGTCAGCAATAATGCCAACTCCCATGTGAAAGGTGTAAGACCGAAGAGTCTCTTTCTGCTCCCTTTATTCAAGGTATCTTGTGCAACATACAAAGGAAACGAAATGAAACTAGTGATTGCAACAACTGCGTATGTTTATTTATTTAGTCAAAAACAGTTAAAAAAACTGTAAGTGACGTATGGGGAAGAAAATCATCTGCGCACGCTTTCTTGACTTTCATTATCCCTTCACAACAATTTAACTATTAATAGTTGAAAAATAATAATAATAATAATAAATTTATAAAAGCGAGAGATTAACATTCCAAAAACTAGATTTTTTCGTTTCCGAGTTAAAGAAAACTTATTTGTAACTGTAAACGAACTGCAGATTTGATTTTTCTGTATTGCTAACAAAATAGAAACTCACCCTAAGCTCTACTCCCACTACAAGCAAAAGGAAAGCTCAGCAAAACATGCGCATAGTGAAGCTACATTCACGGCCAAAAGCAAATCAAGGGGCCATCTCAGCATTTGCTGAAAGGATCAGGGAAACTGGACACAAACCCGATCGAGATGGAGGTTATTGACCCGGAAGCTGAAGTACATTACTTGTTACAGGTATATTAAGTCTATTTTAAAAATTATACAATACAAACTTAAACTAATTCATTATACTATATGATTGTTTTGTTAAAGTAAACATTCACATTAGTTTCGCTTACGTAATATAATAAAGCAATTACTGTCCATATTATCTCAGCTTAACCATCTTTTGTGAACCTCATTACCAATTGTAGCGCATGAGGTTCGAAAACTTATTTTTTTGAAGCTAATACATCAACAAAAATTCGTCAATCGCGGTCCACCCGCGAGAAACATTTCCGCCCAATAATGTGGCCTAATTCTATGAATTTCAAACTGCCGTGTTGTATTGGGACCCGATATCTCCTGAAATACTTTTGATCAAGAAACGCAGGATAACAGTGCAAGAAACGCAAATAATAATAATAATAATATTGTAGAATTATTATATTCAACCATTCTAACAATAATAATAATAATAATAATACCCCCTGGGGTGTCCAGGTTAGAATAGCGCCTCGGGATCTCTTCCTGTCGTAAGAGGCGAATAACTGGAGCAGCTGTCCTCTGTCACTCCTCTAAACATCCTGCCATTTCTACAAACGTTTTGTGTCGTTGCTTCCACTCGCGACACACCTCTGTTTTCTGTCCTCTAGGCCAAGCTTCGTATCAGCCAACCCTTGTGTGTCCGACCCCGACATTATGAGGTTGCGAGGGCTAGGAAGTCATTTCTATTCTACTCATCGCCTTGTTCGCTGTTCACTGCCCCCCTTCTTTTATTCCGGTTCTCCAACAGTCTCCCATTGGGCGCCTCCCCAGGTGGAGGATACGGGATTGCTCATCAGAGATGATGGGTACCACGGAAATTACCTGGGGGGATCAAAACCATGAACGAAAATCCACTGTCTGTCTGGTATCCAGCGGTTAATGGTCAACGTCTGTTTGCGACTGCAGCATTCTTCTTGGATTGCAGATCTCTTCAAAACGTCGATTCTGACTGTGCTACGTATTAGATAAACTAATTTACTTCTTATAGAAGCAAGAAAAGCTCTCTTTTGCGGGTGTCAGTGTGTCATAAAAGGATTTTTCTGTCTGAAATTCGGCACTTTTCGCTGGAGCATTACATAACTTTCTCTAAACTACGCATATTACTCCGTATATGAGTACGTATTCTGAGAAATATTCTGAAAATTGTTCTGGAGCACATTGTGAACTTCTGATGTAATAATTTGTTTGAATAGCATGCCGTCACGTTCTTTAGGGAACCGAGTTTTTAAACAGGTATGTTCCATCGTAGTATCTTACAGCTTTTATTTTTTTTCACTTTTCATGGTTCAATTGTTTCAAGATTTAGTGATTTCCTGATTTCATTCATTTGATTATTCCTCCTGGAACGAGAGTTTGAACATGGCATTTCGTACCTCACGGCCCAAGAAAGAAGGTACAAGTATAATTGCAGACGATCATGAAAACGAAGATGGTAAATGCAGAATACAGGCAGAAAAGCACATAGCTGTAGTAACCGCTGACTGCACTTCATTAAGAATCGAAGTTATTTTTCGTACCTGAAGCCTCTCGCCATGTTTGCACACAGGGCCGTCAGCCAAAACCAGGCAGAAGTCAGCACGAAGTACATCGACAGAGCTGAACACAGAAGAGACACACATGAGTGAAATGTTAAATTACTATATACATAAGAACAAGTACATAAAGTTCATAACATTACTCACAGTCCCAGAAAAGAGACAATTTCACAAACAGGGAAAAACTTGTACATAAGTCGTGTTCATTACCACCGTCTGTAAGCTATTACTCTGTTAGAGCAAGGGCTAAAAATCCATTGACCTTCTGAATCGCTCTACTTTTTCCTATACGTACACGGAGTAAAATTCTTAGTGAATATAACGAAAAAGTTAGGTAATACTGCGTATATCGGTAATGACTACTTTATATTGGAAATACACGTCTGACTATCCAGCTGTGAACAACACCAGGCCCGGATTAAGATCGGAGCGACCTCTGCAGGGCGCCCTAAATTCCGTAAAAACGCAAACGCAGCCACAACAAGAGCCGAGACGGAAACCAAAGGAAGGGAGGGAAAAATAGGAAAATTGGGGGTCACATAATATCTCTCGTTCTTGTTTACGAAAACGTTTACAAGAGACGAACAACCATCGACAACGCCATCGAGAAAGAGGTGACTACATTTTCAGGTAGCCAGTAACCCTAGCTGCGAGCGGATAATTCTGATCGAAACTTTCTTTCCATCCCGTAGTGTCGTTCGGGACGTGTCTTCCCAGATATCAGCCACAGATGAAGACTTTCCTCATTGTCTCACTAACTTTCCTTGCCAGTTGACTAAAAGGAATTCCATCGCCACTGCGTCCTCAACGCTGTATTGACAGTTTTCTGTCCATGTTCTCTTTTCCTTCCTCAGCGACAGTCATCTTCTAAGGTACATTTAACACTATCCCTACCAAACGTTTCAAGAATAAATTTGAAGCCTTTTTGAGGAAATCTTGCTTTTGTATTCTTTTAAATTGCAAATGTTGCAGGTCATATTGCGAAAAAAACTACGAAACTTTCCAAAAGAATACGCCTGACCTTAATGAAAGAACAATTTATTGACAACAAATTTCATTTGAAGAAAAAATCTCTATTTTCAATTTCCTAGTTATATCGAGATACCTAAAAATTCAACCCTTTGCAATTATCGAAAATTCAGAGAAAATAGTACAAATAAGACCTATGCCACCTCTATAAGTGTATATTCTCCATTCTTACAAGAAACTTAAAGAAAATATTTGGAGCCGTCTTTGAGAAAATTTTGAAAATGTCCGGGGAGCTTCATGTAAAGTTCCCCCAAATTTTAAAGAATGTTTTTCAAAATTTCAAAGCTTCAACAAGAGCCAGATGTACAGGGTTTTCTTCAATTTCGAAAACATCGTACGTGTGGTTTAGGCGCTAGGTTTGTTCACAGACGGACGGACGGACGTTTAGCTTTCAATTGCTTTTTCAGCATCAAGGACCTATAAAACGGATTCTGGTTACTCCACCTGTTACGGGATTTTTTTATTAATTTAGCAACTGGATTTATCCACTTTATTGTTTTTAGGGCCCGGCAATGATTTTTTTCTGTCGAAAATTCACTGTTTCTTCGTGAACCATAACTTTCTGTATATTACGTATTTATATCCGTACGTGTACAAGAAAGTAAAAATGGGTTGACTCGAACTCATTATTGCTAAATACTTCTAAATCCTCTTTTATCCCTTTATCCTTAATATTCACAGGGCGACAGGAAATTGGGAATACGCTCCAAATAAAAATGCATGATACACATCGCCTAGTTTAAGATAAAAGCGACTGCTCCTTCTTACACATCTTTTGTTAAATATTGTATTTAGGAATTTTTATAGACCAACACATGAAATGGAACATGCATGTTGATTTTTTTGTTCTAGATTACGGCAGACAATTTACCAATTCATGATCTTACGTACTTACCACCTAACCTTTTACGTTTAGTCTAGTTTGCTTTATTTCGATCAGTAAATCAGTATAGATTGATTGACTGGAGAGAAGCCTGTAAATCTATCTTAATATCCGTATGGAGAAATTGTAAAATACAAAATCATGTCCTGAGGATTGGTGAATTAAAAAAATATTTTTGTGCTGTATCGAGGAGAAAAAGTCGGATATATCTATAAGACAAATAATTGGGTACGTGACAATACGGGCTGACACACATACTTTTCACCCTAAACCAAGTTTTCGGTGTCAAGGACCCGCAAAATGCTAATTCTGAATACCCAATGCATTAGAGAAAGTAGTTTATAATATATTAATTATCAGTTATTATCCCCTTTTTATATCAGGGTTCCATAATCAGGCTTTTTTGCCGATAAATCTGTTTTTTGCAGCATGCATACTTTCTCTGTATTACGTAAGTAGTATGTGAGGAAGTAAAAGTAGCTCAAATACAGAGAATACTTCACAAATGGATTGTGGGTGTCGAAATCGCCAATTGTTGATTCGCTAACTCTCTAAGCCATCGAAATCCTGTTTGATCACAAGGAGGTACGCTAACTGAAAACCTAGTAAATGCCCTCAACCACCAGACTATTGATGCAAATAATGAATTTTATGAAACTTTATCGTGAGAAATCGGAGCAAATTATTCGTGAATCGTGTTCTCTCTGTAAATCTATCCCTGCTTTGAATATCCCTGTTTCGATTTACCATTTTTTGCAGCATGTAAGGTACAACTAACCTAGTGATAACTATAACCAAGTAGATTGCAGTATATCTGCCGCAGCACTAAAATCTTGGGAATTTGTACATTCCAATCTTGATCTACTAAAATATCTTTCACGTTTTGATTGGATGTGTGTGGGAAAATTATATGAGCGTGGTAGACATAGATTGTGGGGAAATCCACGAATGAATATTAGGGGCCCCTGAACCCCTGCTTCAGATTTCACTTTACGGGTCTACGGCGGTCGCGACTGGCTGCACACCTATTAAGCCTCCCACAGACCGGCGCAGACGATCCGCAGCGGGTGCGGCGCAGAAAGTTCCGAGCTAGACGCGGCCGCGGAATTCGCGGGACCGTTCACTCCGGAGCGTCAATTATGAGTCAGCGATTGGTGACGGTTGGCAAGACCGCTCGACCCAGAGGGGAGAGAAGACTCCCGAACACGGGCGGACTTCCACGAAAGTCGAGCTGCTGCGGAAGAAACGCGTGTGACTGCTTACAAATTTCGCCGCCGATTAAACGCTGCCAATCCGTTGCCGCGACGCTCGCCTGCCGCGCAGGTCTGAACGTGCTCATCAGGCAACACGTGACGCGAAACTTCCGCTGCGGCCAATCCGCGTAGGCTGCGGATCTTCCGCGTCGGTCTGTGGGAGCCTTCACAGTGAGAATAAGATGTCGAATTTGCGATTCCGAAAATAAACTACGCGAATTCTCAAGAACAGGTTTGAAGACATCAATTTTGAATGGCAGCTCCCGATCATGGACAATAAAGTAATTAAAAAGACTAATGTATGCTTTAGTATAGACTACATTTATATCAGTGTAACCAAATATTTATAATAGTATGTTGAATCTAATAAGAGTAGCACTAGATATTCTTATAATAAAGGAAATTAAACAGTACTTGAAAATTGTGTTGTGCATTTGGAGACTTAAAACGTTTTTTTATGCAAAGACCAGGTGGCAACTTCTCCATACGTAAATTTCGTATTCCGGCCATTCCATGATTTTTAAGCAAAGAGCTCTCTTGTCCACATTGCGTCCATTGTGCCTGGTGAAGTAGGGTAGTGTAGATAAAGATCCGGAGGGAAAGTAACTATTAGACATGTCTGTTGCATCACTTCAAACTACCAATCACATCCACAAATCATCTTGATAAATACTCGTGTATGAAAAATCTTACTAACATGATCTAATATTCGAGTCTGATACGAATATACTCACCAAAGTACTTGCATACTGTCTGAAGATCTGGCGGTATGTCAACTTTTACTTCTTTGTCCAGCCCGTCACTAATTGCGATGTAGTACACAGTCAGCCCGATATTGAAAGCCAATAGGGAGGCGGCGTGGCTAGCAAGGCATCGCCCGTGCATCTTCCGTCGCATGTTCTTGTCGCACGCTACAGATAGAAGCGACGCCGTCAGCAGCAGAGCGGAGAGAAAGCACAGCGGACGCAGCAGCCAGTAGACGCCTCTGGTGATTCGTGGGTACTCGTAGTAGAAGATCCCTTCGTGTAGGCTGTCGTCGTTGCGGTAGAAAGCGACGCAAGTCTCCCATGTGGAGAAGAGGAAATGGTGGATATTTCCTCCAGTGTGCAGAGCCCATTCAGCGTAGCGTCCCTCGAAGGTCAAGAGGCGGGGGTTTCTCGGAATACAGGCAACTGGTTAGTTACAAAATAATCTGAATAGGGAAACTCTTGGTCAAGGTCAGCGAGGGTAGATTTACCAGGCGCCCAGAAGAAGCCCTCAGCGTCCTTTTGGCACTTCCAACGTCCTCCATCATTCCTCATAAGTTCGAAGTTGCTGCAGCACCTAAATGCGCATTCCCCTTTGTGGCATATTGTTTTAAACCTCATCGCAAACGGCCCCAGAGGCGGTAAGGCGGCGTCCACACAGAATACTGCCCTTCGGATCCCCCCTCCTGGCTTGGGCCTCGCGACGTAGTGACCTCCCACCACGGCCACGGTGTGCCTCAAGAGGTCCTCCTCAGGCAGACCCGCATCCCACAAGCAGGCCGCGTAGACAGGCGTGGTACTACTCAAATGGTTATTCTGTGCATCGCCCCTACCAGTAGACAAAGCGACGTTGTCCATAGGAAGACCCGGCGGCAACCACCGCCGCACCCACTCGCTGTCCAGAGGAGGCACAATTTGGTTTCCCATATCTCTTTTAATCGAGAAGTTCCTTGGCCAATCAGCTTCCACACACGACGCTCCGTCGGCTGAGAGCAGCTGATGTACGTCGCAGCATTTCCTCAAGCTCACTTTTCTGTTTTCTAACGCAGTGCCCAAAGAGGCCGTCAGGAGCGCCATATGCACACTGATCAGGACTTGAACTCGCATTGTTGTGAAGGGCCAAGAATATGGAGTGGCTCTGGGACTTCGCCCTTAATTCTCTTTAATGCACTTAAGAATAAGTTCTCTTCAGTGAAACTCTTCTGGGAGTTGCGGAGATCTTCCTAAATGAGGGATGGGCGAACGACGTGGCTGAACTCAAGGCGTGCGTGTAGACACTGGGACTGAGGATTCTAGTTCGTGGTCAATGGCGTGGAGGAGGAAACCCACAATTTCCTGTCCCCTTCCAAATCCTCAGAATATGACGAATCTGTGAAAAATCGGAAAATATATTGACACCTAAGGAAACACGAGAAACAGACAGACGACAAGCAAATTAAAAGAGATAAAGAAGAAGACAATAAATAAAGAAAAAGAAAGAACAATAGAACTCTCTCGATACCTCTCCCTTCCACTCCACAAGAAAAGAGATAATAAAAAGAAAAAACAATGTACAGTGTGTAATAAGCAAAGAGAGCAGAATGCAGAGAAGATGGCAGTCATGAAAGTTAATAAGACTAATGTAAGTCGATAATCTAATCCACACCAGCAACGGTAGGAACCGCAAATAGAAATGTAAGTGAAAACCGACTGTTCATGTAGAAATAATTAAGTTAATCGTTTGTATTTTATAAAAGAGCGTATTTCAGCTGTGTGAAGGCACGGAATTTCGTTGATGCCGGAAGAGTGTGTGCTCATTAGAGTGCTAGCTCTTTTGAGAGCTTGCTGCCCTTGAAGTCGCCGTATGTGGGAATAACGTCTTCTGTTCGAAGGCTACCGACTTCAAATCGCATTCAGTATATGTCTCTTGTCTTCCCTTTGTTGAGACGAAGTATTCTCAGCAGGTAGGACTGTTTAGAGATATTGATTATTCGGATATTCTGCGAGCGTTGTAAATCAAATAGTTTTTATTTGAAGGAACTGCATGTTCGTTTCCGGTCCAAGGCATTAAGGACGATATCTTGTATTGTCATTCTTTTTGACGAAACACTCGATATAGGCGCACATTTCAGCTAACACCACTGTAATGTTTGGTTATAGTAAACAATAATAATGATTCCAAAAGGGATGTTGCCATTTTTAATAATTTACGAGGCTTTTCTTTGGGGATTTGCATGCTGAAGTCTGCTTCAGGGAAAGGTTGAATCTCTTATTCTTCTTTCAGGCCAAGGACTTGCGTGGACGACTCAACTACTGTAGTAGTTGCTGTTAGCGATTACTCCTAAGAATGCCCCAGGGGAAGGAAGGTATTGTTTTCACACAATGCCATCGCGCCGACCGCCCTCTCCAAGGCCTCTTCCGCTGTTAATATGAGGTGTGTGTGTGTGTGTGTAAGTAAGTGGGAGGGAGGCGGAAGCGCGAGCCTTATCTCACTCGCCTCGCTTTCTGCTGCGTCCTCACGTGAGAATTTGGCGACACGCGATGCATCGTACCGGGAGCGGTAGCTCAGTGCATCAGCTGATGTCACTGCAGCGCCTCTGACCGGGAGGTCCTAGGTTCCAGTCATGAAAGCGGCAGGATTTTCGACACTAGCTTTTCAGCTAGGTCGAATTCCGTCGCTGTCTGGAGGAGAATTCTAGCGACCGGCTGCTCTGATTGGTAGTTTTCTGTGGATTCTCGGATCAACACCCGGTGAATGCCGCAGCAGTACCCTACCAAACGGGCCACGGACCGCGCACCATCTTTCATTCCTCTTCCTTGTCCTATCCTCACCCCTTACACACAAACTTAAACTAACATGCACTACACTACCACATATTCCGGGAGACCGGTCGGGAACTTAGAGCTTGTCCCGGCTGGGGCGGTGCCCCGCTGATGGGAGAGTCCTGGTTAGGGGGACTAACTCCACTAGCCGACGGTAGGTCGGCGCCGGATCTCGCCATCCAGCGGGGGAAGATCACCGCCATCTCCCGCGGAAACAACATGCACTACACTAACGGGACTAATGACCAAAGCAGTCGATGCGCCCGGAAACACGAAAAAATCAATCAAGCGATGCATCGTGCAACAATCGCGTCAAGCTGCCTCTGATCTTGTGCTGTGCAGCTAGGCACGGAGTCTGCACAGATTGATAAGCCATGTGCCACGTTTCCTTGTGTTTTGAAATTGAGCGAGCACATGTTATATTATGACATAGTTAATGTTTTCTATGTTCTGCTATCAGATAACATAAGTTTATTTATAGAATCAAGTGTTTATGTATATTGTAGCATAATGAATACGACATTGTTTAGAAGAAAATACTTTTCTTCTTAACGAACACTGTTAGCGGCCTTTTAGATTATTAAAATATGTTCCTCTTCTTTACTTCAAGGAGAAGGCACACTTGCCTATTCTGTCTTCACAATATTCTTCATTTCTTCTTTCTTTTCATATTTCTTCTTCTTCTTCTTATTATTATTATTATTATCATTATCACTAGTATTGCCACCTTTTCTTGTGTCTTCCGACATCTCTTTTGCCAGTGGGTCAATAGGGCATTGCCAAATGGGGGATTAAAATTGGCGTACATTCTTCATGTGTTGACTTCAAGAAGCTATATATTTTTTTTTAGTTCATGTTTTAAATGCCCGGATCTTTTCGAATATCTTCATTTCTTATAAGATCATATTTGGTACAGACTTTGACTTTCCTGAAGAAATATTTTAGGGCACAAATTATGTTATTCCTGTTTCTGTACAAACTATGTTGTCATCTTTGCATTGCATTGTTCATTTTTGTATCACTAACAATGAATCATGTTACATCGGACACAACCAATTCTCCTGTCATGGGTTCTACCCTGAGTACGTGAAATAGTGTGTTGAAATTGCCTGAAGCACGACGAAAGGCAGGACAAGTACCTCTGCTATCGTAGTCCGGAAACCGCATATCTTGCGGTTGCCTGTGGTTGTTCATTCGTGCGTCGCGAAGGCCCTGTAACCAACGAAGTACTTCATCTAATTGTGTAGACTGATCTCTCATAGGCTGAGGCGATTTAGTCGCCAAAGGCGAAAGAATCGCGTCCACATCCTGATTCACGCGAACACGAGCATTTTCTACCAGTTGCCCGGTTTTAATGAATCTGGCAATTGTAGTGATTTTGTTTGAACTGCCGGTGCACGAATAGTGCTTGCTCACGCCTCCCAGATCCACGGAATCCATGAGTAAATGAGATTTCTATTGCCTCTAATGTCTGAACTTGTGATAAGAAAAAATGACATGAAAAGGAAATTACCTACAATTACACCACACACAGACGTCTCTCTGCCTGATCCGTTTCGCATCAACTAATTGATACTTCTCGGTTACGACTGCATGCAGGTTAACCCGCTTCGAGGTTGTGGCCTTGGTCTGAGTGAGTGCTGTGTGCCGGAGAGGTAGCGGCTGGCGTGTGAGTGGTCACATTAACATGGAACTACTTGCGCTATTTACTCCCTGTTGCCCACAACCACTCGGTTCGGGGAGAGAATAAGTTACCCCAGTTCAGTTCCTTTTTCACGTGGTGAGACTCAGCCCAAGAGATCCGCTCTTGCGTCTGGTAACGCAATTTTTGATATGCTCCTTTCTCCATCAAGTGGAGAAAGAAAGTACCAGTCGGGCGGCGAAACAGGCGAATTGAATTTCTTTTAGGCTCCCTTTCTTGCAATATATCTACAACATGGCACGACCGGCTTTAAGTTCCTTCCGAAGGAGGGTAGGGAAAAGAGGATTAAAATCCACGGCTTCCATGGAGTTCGAACCCGCCAACTCGGGCACAACAGCTCGATGCGCTAATCGTCAAACCACGAAAGTTGCGAAACCTCGGAGGCGGGCAAACAAAAATCAAACGTGCTTAGATTCGGTTAGCGTCAAGGCGGGACTACAATTGACTAATGGGCTGGCGCAAATTGAAAAATTCGAGCGCATAAAACTGGAAAAATTCTTTCTCCCCGGAATTGAGGTTTAAACAGTATCATGTAGAAGGACCTCACTGTAAGGCTGTTCTATATGGTACTGTTTGCATCAGTTCTCATACAGAAAGAGGGCAGAAACATCCAAACCCCAAAATAGACGTATCAAAGCCCAAGCTCGTGTATGCATGGTCCGTTCGTTTTGTGTACAATTTGACACTATACGCCGCCAGGAGCTCTGCCTGCCACAAATGAATGCTTGAATTGCGCTATCCCACTTCATTAATTCTCGACATTGTGTTCGTACGTTTTAAGCTACTTTATTAATACTTTTCTAAGATTTAATGAAACATGGGGAAAATAGAAAGGCCATTACCGTCGTCGCTTCAAGCACGGTTGTGGCTGCTAGAGATTGCGTGAAAGAAACGCTCAACGCTCCCCAAGGGGCTTGGAGACGCGTCGCGTCAAAGTAGACGCAACAAATTTTTAAAAAAACGCTCGGAATGGAGGAAGGCTCGGTTGCAGAAGTGAGATTCAGTAACATCACATTTGCAAGATGCACTGAAATAAACTCCCCAGAAACAAAAGAGAACTCGAATCCGCCACGACAAAGCACGAAAGCTCACGCATCGCACCTAACCTGGCCACCAAATTGGAAATCATGGACGATTTTCGCGGTAAGCAAAGGCTTTAGCGAACACGTTTGCCACTAGAAGCGCTAGAGTCAAACTTCGTTTTCTGTACGAAAAAAAACGTGCTCTGAAATTTTCATGTAGAAATCATGCAGGTTGGACTGTACATTTTCTGTTCGTCCAATGCGCCCGAAAACTGTACTGTGTAAAAGGGCATTTCTAGAACAGGCAACAAATCGAGTTCCAGGGACCGGGAGCGGTATGTCGGTGCATCAACTGATGTCACTGCAGTGCCTGTGACCGGGAGTTCTAGGTTCGAGTCCTGACGGCGGTAGGATTTTTGACAGTAGCTTTTCAGCTAGGTCGAATTGAGTCGCTGTCTGGAGGTGAATTCTAGAAGCCGGCTGCTCTGATCGGTAGTTTTCCGTGGTTACTCCGATCAAAACCAGACGGAGCAATATCCTACCAAATGGCACACGGGCCGCGCGCGATCTTTCCTTCCTCTTCCTTGTCCTATCCTCTCCCTTTACACACACACTTACACTAACATGCACTACACTTCTACATATTCCGGGAGACCGGTCGGGAGCTTAGAGCTTGTTCTGGCTGGGGCGGTGCCCCGTTGGTGGGAGAGTCCTGGTTAGGGGGAAACCCCACTAGCCGACGGTAGGTCGGCGCCGGATCTCGCCATCCAGCGGGGAAAGATCACTGCCATCTCCCAAGAAAAAACGCACTACACTTACGGGACTAATGACCAAAGCAGTGGACGCGCCCGGAAAAGGACCAAAGCTCCGATACGCCCGGATACACGAAAAAGTCAATGAATCAGTCGAGTGCGAAGGGACCGTTGGCGAGTGTTTTTCGGCCGCCGCCAGCATACGTCGCTAGAGCACCAGGTTGACAAGAGAACGTCGTCAAATTAGAGGTACAGTTAATATATCGGACGCGGGGGAAATCAAAATGCACGAGCTTAGATTTGACCAGTCCCAAGGAGGGTTTATAATTGGGAACAAGAAGCTTGACTACAAAATGAAAACGACAAGACATCTGAAAACAGACGTTGTTCAGTAACTATTAAGAATAAAATGGAGAAGGGTTGTAAACATGTAAATGTAGTTTTACATATTTACGAACATGCACCGGGAGCGGTAGCTCAGTGCATCAACTGATGTCACTGCAGCGCCTCTAACCAGGAGGTCCTAGGTTCGAGTCCTGACGGCGGCAGGATTTTTTGACACTAGCTTTTCAGCTAGGTCGAATTTCGTCGCTGTCTGGAGGAGAATTCTAGCGGCCGGCTGCTCTGATCGGTAGTTTTCCGTGGTTTCTCCGATCAACGCCAGGCGAATGCCGGAGCAGTAGCCTACCAAACGGGCCACGGACCGCGTGCGATCTTTCCTTTCTCTTCCTTGTGCTATCCTCTCCCTTTACACACACACTAACATGCACTACACTACCATATATTCCGGGAGATCGGTCCGGAGCTTAGAGCCTGTCCCGGCTGGGGCGGTGCCCCGCTGATGGGAGAGTCCTGGTTAGGGGGAAACCCCAGTGGCCGACGGTAGGTCGGCGCCGGATCTCGCCATCCAGCGGGTACATCACCGCCATCTCCTGAAAAAAGACATGCACTACACTAACGGGACTAATGACCAAAGCAGTTGACACGCCTGGAAACACGAAAAAATCAATCAATCACGAACATGTAAATGTACGTACTTTTTTCGTGCAGTTGTTTCCAAAATAAAATAGACAAAATTTACAAACAATTTTTCATTTTATTGTATATGTAACTTTTGACAGTGACTTTTCTCTTCTTATACTTGGCATATTCAGTGCGTTTTTAGGCTCCTAAAAGATTATATTTTTAGTGCCTAAACATCCCATGTCTATCTGTAACAAACATTTTACATGTCGGGCATTGTTCTTCCAGCTGAGGATTTTGAACTTCTGTCTTCTTTCCCTCGCAGGGTTGACAGGTGAGCTTTGGACCGCCGTTGCGCAGAGGGTAAGCGAGCGTGTGCGCTCGTGCTCGCCAGGAGGCGCCCTGGTCGGGGCTCCTCTACGCAACGTTGTGCTTCCTTCTGCCCGCGTTGCCTGCTCCGGCTGATTTCTTTTCTCTCTTGTCTCGACGCAGCATCCCCATGATGAGGCCCAAGTAGCCCCCTTCAGGAGCGGCTAACCAAGTGACGATCACTGCCCGGAAGAAGTCCGTGACGTAACCCGCTGCGCGATAAGGTAAGTCCTTATCATTATGCAAATATAAATTCGAGGACTCTGTGAAAGGAACCGAGAAATTGTTGTCTGTAGTAAACCATAATATAACCTCAGTCAGAAGTTCAACACCTCCGGAAATAAGTACCATTTTAATATATAATTTAATTCTGAAACAAAAGAGACGAGATTAATTTGTATTTTACTAATATTCGTAATGTTTTAGAGAATGATCAAATAATGTCTTTACGTTTTTGCGTCGACGGTTGTGCCACTTCTGTTTCTGTTCTCTCGTGTCTGTCCATTGGCCGTCGCAGTGTGTGCCGTGTGAGGATTGTTTCCCTCCGTGTGCATTTGACCCAGGGGGATCTGGTCCTCCTCTCGGCGCAGTACAGAGTTTCCTCGCTTGAGGTACTGAATCTTTCTCAAGGTCAGCGTGAGGCAGATAATGTTACACAACACGAGACATGACACAGGGCCATAATAGAACAGCGCAGTTCCAGATTTTATAAAAGGAAGTTTAGCCGGAAAAGCTGAAACATCAAAATGCTTAGAAGAATATGTTAGAATTAACTAAAAATCAAGATGTAAGTTCAATAAATGAATGGGATGTAAAGATTTTTCTTTAAAATTACATAAGACCTATAAACGTCTATCAACTTTTTGCAGCATAGCACTATTTCCAATTTCTCTTTACTGTAAATAATATTACTTTTTCTTGGAAATCCATAGTGTTCTCACATTTTGAACCGCCTTTACTATAAGAGGGGGTTTATGTGTGCAAGGAATAGAAAATTTCCCATCGCCGGTATTTGTATCCTTCAAACAAATAAAATGTTCAGCGCAGTGTAATAAATAATGAAAGACTGGACTGAATGGAAAAGTGATTTCACACATACTGTTGAAACTCCAACATAAGTGAATAGGGCAGCTACAATGGAATGTATAATAAGGGATTCTTCTTACAACATGCACACAGTATTTGCGATTAGGATTAAAATATTTATTCAAATGTTTTTTTGCATCGCGGCTCCCGCAAGAGAACACACATGACAATGAAGGGCTTGCTGGAAAACGTTTGACGTCGTCGAACTGGCGGGTTGGTAGACCTCGCAGGGCGCTAGAGGACCTTGGAACCCGAAACTGTAAATACACCACTGACCAGCACCATAGAATGTTTGCAACCCTTTGCAAAACCTAAGTTAGATGGTACTTACACACACTCATTCACTCTGAGGACACGTTGTCATTCTATGCCGACACCGAACTACTACACAGCTAGGTCGAATTCAGTCGCTGTCTGGAGGAGAATTCTAGCGGCCGGCTGCTCTGGTCGGTAGTTTTCTGTGGTTTCTCCCATCAACACCAGGCGAATGCCGGAGCAGTACCCTACCAAATGGGCCACGGACCGCGCGCGATCTGTCCTTCCTCTTCCTTGTCCTATCCTCTCCCCTTACACACACACTTACACTAACATGCACTACACTACTACATATTCCGGGAGTCCGGTCGGGAGCTTAGAGCTTGTCCCGGCTGGGGCGGTGCCCCGCTGGTGGGAGAGTCCTGGTTAGAGAGAAACCCCACTAGCCGACGGTAGGTCGTTGCCGGATCTCGCCATCCAGTGGGGGAAGATTATCGCCATCTTCCGAAAAAAACATGCACTACACTAACGGGACTAATGACCAAAGCAGTAGACGCGCCCGGAAACACGAAAAAATCAATCAATCAAAAAAACGAACTATTACGGATATACTTTTGATAGGACATGACCGTCGAGACCGCCCAAGCAGTAGATTGTCACCCTTTTAAAAAAATTATTTTACGTCAAAAAGAAACTGGGTGTGACGTGCTTTGGGAAGAAATGAATTTATGCCCTTTTTCAAAATTATTTGATCTCTACCCTAAGCCATATACTATTTGAATTTTGCAAACAGGAAGAAAATGAGCGTTTCTTGCAAGGATTATTAACAAAATATTCACTCCAATTTAATGAAATATATTTCCAAGCGGAAATCAGCAATAAATTTGGGCTCTTATCCCTCATCATCTCCTTCGTGAAGGAATGATACTTCCTGCAACATCATGGAGAACGATAATTCGAATAACTATATTTCCCATTGAATTCTAGAAGAAGTGCACAGATAATGAAGTTTCATTTATGACCAGAAGCAAAACCAGGGGCCATCTCAGCATTTGTTCAAAGGATCAGGGAAACTGAGCGAAAAACCTGATCGGCATGGGGGGTCATTGACCCGAAAGCTGCAGTACAATACTGGTTGCAGGTTGTTTAGAATTATACAGTCCAAATGGTAAATAATACATTAAATATCACTGTTAAAATTAATGACCTTTTGATGCTCAGTGTAGTCTCTAATTGTATATAAACAGAGACTATACTGAGCATACTCTATGAGAAAGTATAAAGTATTAGTAAATTTATAGGCGAAGACTTGTCCAGCTTTTATTTTCATTGGACGAAAAGTTGTAATAAATGTTGTTTCTATTAGACACAATTTTCATTCATTTACGAATCTTTCGGCCATTCCCTGGTCATAACACTGGTCATGTCCCGGTTATTACTGTTTCATTGTGTTCTCCGACTTTATTTAATCTACAAACCACTTCTCTTATTATTAAGTATTGTATATCTTATCTTGCTTCCTAATTATCCAACATCGTGGTAAAGATTTCTTAGCCCCTGTGTATAACTCTTTCAGCCTGCTGATCAATTTTTCATAACCGGCACATAGTTAAGTAGTTGTCATTGTTAATATGTGTGCCACAGGAAATTAATTCGTCTATTGTGAATGATCTTGGTTGTCCGGGTGACGCCGCGTCGAAGGCTGTGTTGCCGACGTTTCGACCATCTTTTTGTGGTCTTCCTCAGGGCTGGTTTCCAGATTCTCTTAGAGACCAGCCCTGAGGAAGACCACGAAAAGACGGTCGAAACGTCGGCATCAGACCAACCCTGAGGAAGACCACGAAAAGATGGTCGAAACGTCGGCAACACAGCCTTCGCCGCGGCGTCACCCGGACAGCCAAGATCATTCACATGACTCCGGCCGCGGAAGCCTACGACTTCACTTAATTCGTCCATTGTTCATTATCGTGTTCGCACACGTATTATTATATTTACGTGAATGTCTGGAAAGTGCTTCAATATAGCACACCCGTGTCTCCATAAGCGAGGGGGTGTACCATGCTGGTGTCTCACTTCTATTAGTTGGTGGAGTAAGCAAAATGGAACACGCTATTGTGAGCACTGCGGGCAGCCCCCAGGCGAAGGCTGAAATCGCCAGGAATCTCTTTCCGCTTCCTTTATTGAAGCGTAACACGTGCAACCTGCAAAGGAAAGAGAAGTATTAGTTATTGACGACATAAGCTGATTCCGCATGAGATGGGGTACATCAAGGTACAGTGTTTTCTTTCCTTTCCACCGCTCCATGAGTGATTGGGAAGGAACTTCAGCAATCGTCAGCAAAAAGGGTGTCCCATGCGCATACTGTAAAGCCGAATAATCTCTTTCTTCTTTCTTTATCAAGCGTCTCACGTGCAATCTACAGAAGAAACGAAATGAAACTAGAGATACAACATCCGCAGGTGTTTTCACTTGGTATCGTTAACGTAATATTATAATAAAGCAATTTCTTTCCATATTATTTTATCTCAGCCATCATTTGTAGAACTCATTAGCGATCGTTGTGTACAAGGTGCGAAAACTTACTCTTTTAAACCTAATTCATCAACAAAAACTATCAAAAATTGCGTTTCGTCCGCCAGAAACCTTATCGCCCAACAGTGAGACGTAATTCTATGCATTTCAAACTGCCGTTTTGTCGTTGTATTGTGACCTGGTATTTATTTATTTATTTTAAACAAAAAAGTTAAACACTATGTATGAATGAATGACACAAAAATAGTTAAAAACTATATATGACGTGCCATGGGGCAAAGTGTATTCTGTGCAAGTTTTCTTAATTCTAGGTTCCCTACCCGAAGCCGTATATATATTGGATTCTGAATACAGAAAGAAATGAGTGTTTTTGGGCAAGACTTGTGCGCTAACGTGTCATAAAATATGTTTTCAAGGGTAAATCAATTATAGATTTAAGCTCTTATCCCTCATCATGTTCTTCGTGAAAGAATATACTTCATGCCGCGACATGGAGAATGATTCTATAATGACTATATTTTCGGTTGATGCGCCGCTCCGGCGAATGCCGGAGTAGTACCCTAAAAACTGGCCAAGAACCCCGCGCGATCTTTCCTTCCTTATCCTTGTTTTATCATAATCACATTCTTACACACTCACACTTACATGCGCTTCACTACCACACATACTGGGAAACTTGTGAGGGAGGCTTAGAGCTTGTCCCGGCTGGGGCGTGGCCCCGCTGCTGAGAGATACCTGGTTGGGGAAAACCCCGATCTGACCATCCAGCGGGGAAGATCACCGTCACTTCCTGAGGAATAATAGCATGCACCACACTTATGGGAATAATGATATTAGTGGACGCGCCGGGAATCACTATTCATTTAATCAAACAATTATTTCAAGTTTCGTGATTCAATTTTTGAAGATTTAGTAATTTGCTGATTTCATTGATTTGATTATTCCTCCCTGCTAAGGTAGCTCGCACATCTGGCGTTTCGTAACACACGATCCAAGAAAGAAGGTAGTTTCGTAATTCTATTATTGCAGAGGGCCATGAAAATGAAGGTGGTATATGCTGAGTACCGACAGAAAAGCGAATAGCTGTAAGAACAGCTATCTGCCCTTCGTTTAGAATCGAAGTTATTTTTCGTACCTGAAGCCCCTCGCCATATTTGTACACAGGGCCGTCAGCCAAATCCAGCTTGAAGTCATCACGAAGTACATCGACAGAGCTGCACACAGAAGACACACTCATTAGTGCATATTTGCATGTTTTGGTTGTTTTTTTTGTGTTTTTTTTTTTGAAGAAATTCATGCATAATGCATGTTTGGACATTTTTTAAATTAATACTTTAATAATAGGGTCCTACAATAAGATATTTCTTCCATATCTCCGTTTTCTGCTGCAGTTACATACTTTCTTTATAATACGTAAGTAGTGTGTGAGGAAGTAAAAGTAGCTCACGGACAGAGAAAACTCCACTAATTGATTCTGGCTATCGAAACGAATAGGCGAGTCTAAAATGAATATACTCACCAAAATACTTGCATAGAGGCCGAAGATCTTGCGGTATGAAGTCTTTTCCTAGTTTGTCCAACCGGTCACTAATACTGAGGTTGTACCCGATCTGCCCGACATTAAAAGCCAATAGGCATGCAGCGTGGCAAGCAAGGCATCGACCGTGCATCTTTCGTCGCATGTTCTTGTCGCATGCTACAGATAGGAGCGACGCCGTCAGAAGCAGAGCGGAGAGAAAGCACAGCGGACGCAGCAGCCAATAGACACCCCTGGTGATACGCGAGTAGGCGCACGTGAAGATCCCTTCGTGGAAGCTGCTGTTGCCGCTGCGGTAGAAGTCAAAGCACGTGAGACGGGAGGAGAAGAGGAAGTGGTGGCTGCCTGCATTGTCGAGCGCCCACTCAGCGTAACGTTCTTCAAGGGGCAAGAGAAGCGGGTCCTCACAAAATTCGTAGTCAATGTTGTCTCCAGGCCACAAATCGTAGGGAAACTCTCGGTCCAAGCTGGTGAGGGAGGAGTTGTGCGGCGCCCAGAAGCCTTCAGCGTCCTCCTCGCACTCCCAATGACCGTCGTTGTCCTTCATGAGTTCGGTGCCCAAGCAGCACTTGTAGGCGCACTCTTGGTCGCTGCAGTCGGTATCCAACCGGACCACGAAGGGGCCCAGCGGCTCGGGCGCTGCGTCCACACAGTAGTCGGCCAACCGAAATCCGCCTCCTGGCCGCGGCCTCGCGATGCCGGCGCCTTCCAAGAAGGCAATGGTGCTCTTCAGGAGGTCCCCCTTTTCAAGCAGAGATGGATCCCGCAAGCAGGACGCGTTTACAGAAGCGACAATAGAATGGTCGGGTATCGCATTCACAACCACTACACTGATCTTCTCCATCGGCAGACCGAGCGGCAGCCACAGCCGCACCCAATCGCTGTCCAGAGGAGGCACCACGTAATCGTTCTCGTCTCTTTCGATTGAGAAGTTGCTGGGCCAATTAGCGTGTTCGCACGACTCTCCGTCCGCCGACAGCCTCTGGTCTACGTCGCAGCATTTCCACAAAATTATCCTTTTATCTTCCACATCACTGCCTGTAATGGCCACCAGGAGCGTCATGTGCAGGGCGATCAGGACAAGAACTCGCATTGTTCTGGAGGAAAAGGAATTTGGAGCGACGCTGGGAGTTAGCATGGCTTCGCCCTTCATGTGAGCACTCTCCTTTGTTTTGCACTCTTGCACGATGCCCCTTTTCGAAGCTCTGAAGCGACAAGTGAATGTTACGAAGACTCTTGCAGGAAAGCGATCTGCAAAGAAGAGATTTCTTGGACGAGGGCTAGGCGCTGGAAACTCAACACTAGGCGAGCGAGCGTCGTAGACACTGAGAGAGAGAGAGAGAGAGAGAGAGAGAGAGAGAGAGAGAGAGAGAGAGAGAGAGAGAAAGAGAGAAGTTCGCGTCTTGGATTGCGATACTCAGTCAACACACTTAAGAATAAGTTATCTTCAGTGAAACTCTTCTGGGAGTGGAGGACCGCTGCGGAGATCTTCCTAAATGAGGGATGGGCCAACGACGTGGCACAACTCAAGGCGTGCGTGTAGACACTGGGAGAGAGGAATCGAGTCCTGGAGTATTAGTCGGTGTTGAGTGACGTGGAGGAAGAAGCCCACAATTTCCTGTACCCCTGCAAATCCTCAGGATGTGGGGAAAATGTGACAAACATGAAAATATATTGACAAGGAAACATGAGAATGAGACGGAAAAACGAGAAACAAATGGAAGGAGAAAAAAAATTCTTTAAACAAAATTTAAAATTGCTTATAATATGTGTCGCAAAATTACGCCAAAAGTACTTAAATATTCGAAAAATTGTGTATAACCTCATTTCAAAATTTCTATTTAAGGAATAGATTTCATTAACGGAAAAAAATCTTTCTATCTTTGTAGTTGTAGGAAGACCCGAAAAAATTTGAATTTGAGCAATTTAAGCAGTTTTCGAAAAATCAAGGTTTTCATTGAAAATGAGACCTGCACCATTCCCTCAAAAGTCTGTCTTACTGTCCAAAACAGAATTTAATAAAAAAGGATTGTGGCATTTTTTGAGAATCTTGAATACGCCTTAGGGGATTCATTCCAAATAAAATACGCTCTTACCAATCAGAATCAAGAAAAGGAGCAAAATCGTTTAATTAAGAAACTATAACACAGACGTCACCAAGGTATTTGCAGACGGCCATGAAACATGCACAAAAATGTGCATCACATATTATGTACCTAGAACAACTACATATAAACATCAAATGAATAAAACTAAAATTATTGCAATTGTGTAGACGTGCTTTAAATGACTTCAAATGAAGTTTTTTGAAAAGTCGATAGATTTCTATGAAAAAGGGCTTCAAATTTCGTTTTTGTAATAACGCTTAACGCCATTTTCTTAAAAAAGGCTCCTATTTGTTCAATAAAAATGTGTTCGTCGGCTCCAAATTGTTCTATATAGAACGAGGTTTTAGACTTCTTTAATATTCTTAAGATAATATTTCGGTTCTACTATTAGGAAACTGAAAAGTTGAGAAAATTTCGAAAAAATATAATCTGAGCGGCGATGGACGGCAAGAGGGAAGAAGGAGGGGCGATACTGTGCAGTTCCAGTCGACACCAAGGAAATTAAAAAACTTTACTTCCAGAAAGTCTGTTTTATTTTGGAGCATGTCCAGTTATCTTTAATGTCCCTATTTAAGCAAATAATAACTGTGTCTTTTGTGTAACCATTCGTTATTTTAATTAATTTATATTTAATTTTGTTTTAATGGAACTTCATTTTCTGTGCACGTCTTCTAGAATTCAGTGTGAAATACAATTATTCAAATTATCGTTTCCATGTTGTCGCGGCAGGAAGTAATAAGAGCCAAAATTCATTTCTTATTTATCTTTGAAAATAGATTTTATTACATGGGAGTTTTTTTGTTTTTTTTTCTCCCTTTCAAAATTTATTGCTTATTTACCCTTGAAAATAGATTTTTTTACATGGGAGTTTTTTCTGTTTTTTTTCTCCCTTTCAAAATTCAAAATTTATTGCTTGTTTATCCTTGAAAATAGATTTTATTACATGGGAGTTTGTTTCCCCTTTCAAAAATTTAAAAATTCAAAATTTAAGTAGTATATGACTTAATGTAGGGATCACAGAATTTTGAAAATGTGCACACAATTCCCTTTTCCCCATAGCACGTCATACGCAGTTTTTAACTGTTTTTATAACGTAAAACAAATAAAATAAATAAAAATAAATTTCTATCTGTTATTTGTTTTTCTAGTTTCTTCCTGATGACGTGGTCACCAATGGGCCACGAAAACTTGTAGCCGCCAATATCCTATTGGAATTTAATTCTCATTTTCAAAAATTAAGACAATTGTTATGAATAATAACTAAATTCTATATAATCATAAGGACTTATTTATTTAGGAGTTATTTAATAAGTTAATTAGTAGTAAAGTTCATGAGGAATTACATAATTTCTTTCACGCAGCGTTGCCACACAGCGCTGTGACATAGCAGTATGAGAAGTTATTCCGTGAATTTCATTGTTGGAAAGTGACATGGATGGATTAGTTAAATTCCTTTTAGTCATAATCTAAATGTTTTACTTTAAAATGTAAAAATATGTTAAATTTGATCTCATAAAAACTACTTAGATTGCGTGACAAACCAAAACTGTTCCTCAACGAGGACTTGGATGTAAAGAAGATGCCTGACACAAAGCGAGACCGGCTCTCCCGTGGCGCAGAACAAAGTCGCTCGCCTTTCACCAAGGACCGGGTTCGATTCCCGTCGAATCTCATGTGAAATTTGTTGCAACAAAACGAGCTCAGCTGCTTGTAGTCCAACCCCTGTGAAGTGTCCTAAACCCTAGCTCTCTCCTTATCCCTTCCCAATTCTGGCCGCTGGGTAGTGACGCAGGAGCGCGCAAGAAAGAGGTGCGTACGCGGAGATGCTACCTGGCGGTCCTCCTCACCACTTACGAACTAAAGACTTCTGACTGTATAAAAAGTAACGGAGGATTACTCCCAGTAATAAGCGCTCAACGCCATATGGGGGTTATGAGACGCGTTGCGTCATGACGAAGGCCCAACAAATTTTAAAAAAATGATCTGTAAGTGAATGAAGTTATAAAGAAAACACCCAAGGCAAAAGAATGAATACTTTTAACTTTCTAAGATCTAACCCGAATAAAAAATACATAACGTTATATATAACTTAAAATTACATAACTTTATATATACGTGTACTTATAAGAGAAAGTAAATAATATTCAGTTCCATTTCAAAATCGAAATATATTCAAATGCATATGATACCGAATATACAGAAAACACATATTAATAATGTATCATTTCCTCGTCTCTTAAATAATAATTGTTATGAAAAATGAAGTGTCGAGATCAAGGACAATTTAGATTATTATTAGGCAGTTCTTAAAGTAGGGAATGTGTCCGAAATTATTTTATTTGGATTTGAACATACATTTTAATTCCACTTTTGGTTATATCTTTGTTGAGCTTTTCTTTGTGTTTTTATTACTTCTGAGAATATTTATTTCTGGCTTATGTACTCGCCTCAATACCAGCCAAGAAATCCGGCCGCGACCACAAGATCCTGTTTGCATTTATGGATGTGGCAAGCGAGATCTGAAATATGTTGGAATCTCATTTCCGTGAAGAATCAAAAAGACAAATAACGTGATCGTTCACATCTTAGCAAATGGCAAAAACTGTCAATATCTTAACAAATTCTGTATCATTTTCTGCTGAAAATTCCAGTTAATCACTTACGTCGAAATCATAATCTTTTACTTTAAAAGTGTTTGAAATACGTCAAATTTTATCTAACAACTTATAAAAGTGTACATTTAATTTTAAATCTGTCTTTTTACTGAATTGGATATTACAAAACAGACCATCAATAGATACGAGGTGGAAAACAAACCTGAACTGAAATAAAAAAAAAATAGGGTAATCAATACTGACTCAAATAGGCGGTCTACATATTCCGCATTCAAATGCCTACATATTCCGCGTTTCAAAGACGACCGCAGGCGTCGCTCCTTAGTTTGGGCATGTGGTAGACGAGGCCTTGGCCACTTTAGGACCTCTCTTCCGCTGGCACTACCAAAATCGGT
Organism: Teleogryllus occipitalis; assembly: GCA_011170035.1. Lineage (NCBI taxonomy): Eukaryota > Metazoa > Arthropoda > Insecta > Orthoptera > Gryllidae > Teleogryllus > Teleogryllus occipitalis. The sequence goes on along the minus strand of BLKR01015362.1, from coordinate 37,624 downwards.
TACCACAAAACCACATATACCACCATTTAGAACTATTTAATTGCTAATTAATTACGCAAAAATTAATGTTTTTGCTCTTCAAACTTTTGCGTTATGAATGGTGAGCTAGCGGAAGATTCCGCTGGATCAACCACAATTAGTTACCACAAAACCAAATACGCCAACTTGTAGAGCGATTTAATTGCTAATTAATTACGCAAAAATTATTTTAATTGCTCTTCAAACTTCCGAGTAAATAATTATAAACTGGCACTTCCGGTTTCCGCTGGCACTACCACAAACGGTTACCACAAAACCACATACGCCATCTTGTAGAGCGATTTAATTGCTAATTAATTACGCGAAAATTAATTTTTTTGCTCTTCAAATTTTTGCGTAATGAATGGTGAGCTAGCGGAAGATTCCGCTGGATCTACCACATTTAATTACCACAAAACCAAATATACCATCTTGTAGAGCGATTTAATTGCTAATTAATTACGCAAAAATTAATTTTTTTGCTCTTCAAACATTCGAGTAATTAATTGTAAATTGCCGGGAAAATTACGGGGAATTGGCAATGGTAAAGTAAGTTACGCTGTTAATGTTTTAATTTATGTGAAGAATAGATCCACTCTCAGGCCCAGTCTGCAGGATGTGAGTGTCCCGCGAGGGGTGGGGGGGTGGGGGGCAAGAGGCGATGAACTATTGAATGCGTTTGTTGATGACCTTGAGATTTCGACGGTCTGTGTTCCCACCTCGTTTCAATCTCCACACTACCCCTTCTCTTTCCCCTTGAAGCTGCCACCCGACTCTCGCTTGACGTCACAAACTTACAGTATTATTTAGTGTATTTAGTATTATTAGTTAAGTGTTTTGTAAAAATATTTGTTAGAGTGTATAATACATTACTTTTTTATAGGGGTATTTTACTTTTCTCTCTTGAGCAGAGCATGTGCATGTGCTTCTTTACAGATAACCCCATCTCGATCAGGTTTTTCGTCCAGTTTCCCTGATCCATTGAGCAAATGCTGAGATGGCCCCTTGTTTTGCTTCTGGACATAAATGTAACTTCATTTTCTGTGCACGTCTTCTAGAATTCAGTGGGAAATACAATTATTCAAATTATCGTTTCCATGTTGTCGCGGCAGAAAGTAATAAGAGCCAAAATTTATTGCTTATTTATCTTTGATAATAGATTTTATTACATGGGAGTTTTTTTTTGTTGTTTTTTTCTCCCTTGCAAAATTCAAAATTTATTGCTTATTTACCCTTGAAAATAGATTTTTTTACATGGGAGTTTTTTTGTTTTTTTTTCTCCCTTTCAAAATTCAAAATTTATTGCTTGTTTATCCTTGAAAATAGATTTTATTACATGGGAGTTTTTTGTTTTTTTTTTCTCCCTTTCAAAAATTCAAAATTTAAGTAGTATATGACTTAGTGTAGGGATCACAGAATTTTGAAAATGTGCACACAATTCACTTTTCCCCATAGCACGTCATACGCAGTTTTTAACTGTTTTTTGTGACGTAAAATAAATAACCAGTTTGTGTGAAATGAGGCAGTCACTAGTATTTATTAATTTCATTAGATTTCTCTTAATGTACATTGTTATATTTAATGTATTATAATATTGGTATTTTCATGTAGAATTATAACGAATATGTAATATTACAACTGATATTATTGACATAGACAAAATAAATACAATAAATAATAAAATATTTTATTGAACTGCTGTGTAGTTTGTGTTCAGAATTATTTAAACAGTACCTCTCACTTCATTTATTATGGTCAATAACAAAAAATACGTCAAACATATTTAATACTTATTTAATATTTGTCTTTCATTTTTATGTATATTTTTTGGTTTTAATATTTTTACTTTACACATCTTAATATTTTACTAGCTGCACAGCAGTGAAGTTTTTAATTCTTCTAGGTATTTGAAAAAATTGGTTTATTTCTTAAGGCTTTATTACATTGCCAACGATTCAACAATGCCTAATTGACCTAATTGGGGCTCACACCAGACCTGTATATTGTGGATTACGTACTTCAAATCAAGTTAGTTAAAACTACACTGATTTCAAAACACAAATACTTCGACTACACTGTCATTACATGTATTTAAGAAATAGGAAGACTATTTGGAAAAGGGGCTGGCAGATAGTTTGTAATTGAATGTTTTAAACATGGTGGAAATTTCCACCATGGTTTTAAAGGAGTTTGAATATAGATATTTCTTGTCAACAATGTCATGAGGTACAAACATGTGATGAGTTGAGACCGAAACAACATGTAGTATGTAGTACGAAACATCAGAATATGTACATAAATACAAGTACATGTAGTATGAAACATCAGAATATGTAGTACATAAATATGTAATAAAAACAGGAAGAATATGTAACAAACAGGGAAGAATATGTAATATCGAATATAATATGTTACATTAAAATACTCGAATTATAAACACATTAACATAATACGAACTCATTTTTATAAAATATTTCCTATACAAATTTTAAAAGCATTCCAAACGTTTTAAAATTCATTTGGAAAGCACAAGTGATGCACAAGTGAGCCAAATAGCAATGGAACAAATGTTCTAAAGATAATGTTTATCCTTCCATAATTATTAAATATCTACACATATCCAAAGAGTCGTCAATCGCATTACTGATTTATGACTAGCAGATGCTACAAAAAATGCCCATAATTCAAACCTCGAATTACAAATAACTTTGCCACTGTGAAAGAACAGTAAGTCACGTGTACAAATACTTCTGCTATAACCCTGTAAGGGGTTAATGTCACATAGGCAATGTTTTGCGATATAGCCCGACACAATTGAAACAATACAATGTCAACAAAATGAATTTCTAACTGGATACCACAGAACGTACTACGATAGAATCAAGTATTTTGCAACATATCGTAGATTAGGACACGCTTACGGTCATACAGCGAACATTAGCAAAGTACTTGGAAGACCTTTATGAACATAACAAAGTACTGGCATAATTTTCAATATCGAAGTCAGTTCACGGCCAGTTCGTGTATTTCATTCAGCCGGGCGGGCAGCGGCGCCGGCGCGACGGCTGCGGCCTGGATATCCCTCAACCGTGACGTCACGACGCCAACCGTTGGGCCGGCCGGGCCGTGTGTGCCCGGCAATTTACAATTAATTACTCGAATGTTTGAAGAGCAAAAAAATTAATTTTTGCGTAATTAATTAGCAATTAAATCGCTCTACAAGATGGTATATTTGGTTTTGTAGTAATTAAATGTGGTAGATCCAGCGGAATCTTCCGCTAGCTCACCATTCATTACGCAAAAATTTGAAGAGCAAAAAAATTAATTTTTGCGTAATTAATTTGCAATTAAATCGCTCTACAAGATGGCGTATGTGGTTTTGTGGTAACCGTTTGTGGTAGTGCCAGCGGAAACCGGAAGTGCTAGTTTATAATTATTTACTCGGAAGTTTGAAGAGCAATTAAAATAATTTTTGCGTAATTAATTAGCAATTAAATCGCTCTACAAGTTGCCGTATTTGGTTTTGTGGTAACTAATTGTGGTTGATCCAGCGGAATCTTCCGCTAGCTCACCATTCATAACGCAAAAGTTTGAAGAGCAAAAACATTAATTTTTGCGTAATTAATTAGCAATTAAATAGTTCTAAATGGTGGTATGTGGTTTTGTGGTAACCGATTTTGGTAGTGCCAGCGGAAGAGAGGTCACTTTTGGTGGCCTTGACTGATAAGGCCTTCTCGGCTTATCGCTTCCGTCGTCGCCCTACCAACCGCGAAATAAACACAGGTCTCGCGGGTTGGGAACGGCGTAGGCACGTGCTACTTTTTTCTATCAACCCCATTCCCAAATTAACGAGGTTCAAACGCCCGCCAACGACATTTTGTGAAGATAAAATACCGCCATTCAAGTGTTCAAATAAGACATCAACCACGTCCAGAGCTTTGGAATCGCTAGCAAAGCTTAGGAGAGCCCCTGCTCCCGGCAGAGGTGCCAATCGAACGCATTTAGGCCAGTGTGCTCGGGCACGAAGGGGGTATTAATTTCGGGGACCCCTTTGCAGAGGGTACACCTGGGGCCCCTCACTACCTCACCAGTCCCCGAAACACACGAGTGCATTATGAAATCTAACTTTATTGAAGCGCGAGGAAAGCAAATCATTGTAACTCTCATCAATGCGAAGTGTCTTGTTCCTAAGAATATAATTATGAACAAACAACTATACTAATAAATGTGATGTCAACAACATGTAACGGACATCGATACGACAAGTAGTGTCTAAATAGAAACTAGGTATTTACGATATAACTGTCGTAAAACATCTGATTACAATATGAGATTGGAAAACTGACAAACGAGGTAGACCGAACTGAGTAATGTAATAAGTTAGTGCGACATAAATGTCGTACAACATTTTATCCCCTTTGTAAAAATGTGTTTCAGTTAATGTGAAATTTCGTTTTACGCCTTCATTTAGTATTCACTTTTTCCTCCTGTATGTGGCGACACTGTTCTCAGCAAGGAGAACTATTGAAACACACGTGATGTATACTTTTCGCACGAGTGAATATAGTTCTGATTCGGCAAAATAAATAGCAGAAAATGCTGCTGTGATACATTTTCCCCAACAAATCAAGAAATAAATATGAGCGTGAGCATTTAATTTTTAAAGATTGGTATTGAAAACAAAACGTTTATTTGGTATCGGAAAAGGTTTTTATTTCTTCGTTTTCTGGCAAATCAGAGGAGAACCTAAGTAGCCTTTACCCACTACAGATTAAAGAGTACAATATCACTTAATGACAATCATGATGTCAATAAGTTCACTCAGTTATTAGAGTTTTTAAATGGAAAAGTAAAGGATACAAGACAAAGAAGTTCACAATATTTTCAAAACATGAGTGGCAAACGCCATTACTTTATCGCCCTAGTGTCGTTATGAATATGAATGTCGTAATGAATGACATTACCATACTGGGGCGGTAAAGTTCTTCGATACGAAACTGATTTTAATGGCATAATAATTGACTTCACCTAACAAAAGTGAATACCTTTTTTTAGAGGATTTTCAGGATTGTTCAGTGCCCTTGAAATGTTCGGCAAAGATTAAAACAACGCAAATGAGGAATATAAATAACATATTGTCATATATACCACGATCATTATTTTTCGTCTGTTGCTATGAACAGATTGGTACCATCTACAGGTTTCTGATAAGTCACTCTCAATTTTGGGGAGATTCTTTAATTTCTTTAATTATGAACCAAATTTTGTAAAAATAGTTTCGTTAGAAACAATGCTTCTTGAGGTTTAGTTTAACACCTTTATGATTCTCCATTTGAGCTTCAGCATTCTCAAGTATCTTTTTAATCGAACTGGTTCGTTGGATGTTGCTGCCCTGATTATGGTTCGTGGAACATTGATTAACGTGCAAGATATTGCTGCTTGATCTCCATCCATGCTCTTTGGTATTCCCTTGTGAACCTTCTCCTTAGCTCCAGCCTCAGGGGCAAAAGCCAGGCAATAAATCCAGGCTGCGAGCAGGCCATTCGAATGCATCATGTCTGCCGATCCAACAACCTGGGAGATGAGCATGCAAGCATTCGCGGTCATCATTTGTAAAATGTGAATCCATCGATGCTCTTTGGTGTTCCCTTGTGAACCTTCTCCTTAGCTCCAGCCTCATGGGCAAAAGCCAGGCGTTAAATCCAGGCTGCGAGCAGGCCATTCGAATGCATCATGTCTGCCGATCCAACGACCTGGGAGATGAGCATGCAAGCATTTGCTGTCATCATTTGTAAAATGTGTACATGCTTCGTCCTGTATCAATTCAAGCCGTAGTTTTCCCTTGTGAACCTTCCCCTTAGCTCCAGCCTCAGGGGCAAAGGCCAGGCGTTAAATCCAGGCTGCGAGCAGGCCATTCGAATGCATCATGTCTGCCGATCCAACGACCTGGGAGATGAGCATGCAAGCATTCGCGGTCATTTGTAAAATGTGAATCCATCGATGCTCTTTGGTGTTCCCTTGTGAACCTTCTGCTTAGCTCCAGCCTCATGGGCAAAAGCCAGGCGTTAAATCCAGGTTGCGAGCAGGCCATTCGAATGCATCATGTCTGCCGATCCAACGACCTGGGAGATGAGCATGCAAGCATTTGCTGTCATCATTTGTAAAATGTGTTCATGCTTCGTCCTGTATCAAGTCAAGCCGTAGTTTTCCCTTGTGAACCTTCCCCTTAGCTCCAGCCTCAGGGGCAAAGGCCAGGCGTTAAATCCAGGCTGCGAGCAGGCCATTCGAATGCATCATGTCTGCCGATCCAACGACCTGGTAGATGAGCATGCAAGCATTCGCTGTCATCATTTGTATAATGTGTACATGCTTCGTCCTGTATCAAGTCAAGCCGTAGTTTTCCCTTGTGAACCTTCTCCTTAGCTCCAGCCTCAGGGGCAAAAGCCAGGGATTAAATCCAGGCTGCGAGCAGGCCATTCGAATGCATCATGTCTGCCGATCCAACGACCTGGGAGATGTGCATGCAAGCATTCGCGGTCATCATTTGTAAAATGTGTACATGCTTCGTCCTGTATCAAGTCAAGCTTTTTTTTCTGGAATAACAGTGATTTCTTAGGGATCTACAAAAATATTAAACGAACTTTGGCAACATTCTCTTCGTTCCTCGATGTTGATATTTTTCTGATCTCCTTGCATCGGCGGTACTCACGAATGTTAGGGATTGGAGTGGCAGTTTTAACTGTTTGCATCCAGTGTTGCATGGATCCCTCGTCAACCCTTTGACTTTTTATTCCGACACGTAAATTTAACTTTTTTATGTACATAATTGACAAACTCTAATTTTTTGACATAATAGTCTTACGCAGCTAATCATTGTAAGTCTTTTTTGACATTTCGTCGTACAGTGTATCTGTACAAACATAACAGCCTTAGGAAGCAAAAAAATATAGAGAACCTTTCCTACCTTGGTGGTTAAATATTTGTATCTATCTCAATCATAACGAGTAGGATTGGGGCGATGCTGAACACCGATCCTTGGGGGATGGCGTTTTCGATTCTAGTTTCTTCAGAGAAGACTCTGTTCACTTTTGTTGTGATGCTGCGATGCTGAAGTATTTTTTAATTATTTCAAGCACGTTTTCATATTCCTATGTCTTTTTACTTTACTGAGATGTAATGTACCCAATCCATACCATAAGCTATTTCTGTCTAATCTTGTGGTTCTTGAGACCAACACTATGCAAGGAGATTAAGCACGCAAACCAACCATTAAAACTGCATCTGAGTGAAGCAAATGTGATTCTTTTTAAAATTAATTTCCTCTGAGTGAAAAGACAAAAGATTCCGGGCCTGGCTACTCACCGTTTTGACGGCGGCGCTTCTGAAGCAAAATATCACTTAGTTGGTTTTGCCATAACCTCATAGCTAAATAATTTACAAAAAATGAAGGAGAAAGGAAGGGATTTCGTTAAAAGTTATAAAAAGACAAAAATTTATTTTCATAAAAAAAATTAATAAGCAGAATAGGAAAAAGAGAAGAGACATCGAAAGAATTTTCCAATATTTTGATAAGGAGATTACCAGCAATTACACCTCCCACAGGCATCTCTACGCCTGGTCCGTCGATGACAGCGTTCATCGATTCATTTCTACTTCTCTGTTGCGACGAATCCGGGATGGGGACAGAATAACGCACTTGGGCGTTGTGGGCTCCTTCGATGTCCGTGGCCTTGGTCCAAGTGCTGTGTGCCGGAGAGGTAGCGGCTGGCGTGTGAGTGGTCACATTAACATGGAACTACTTGCACTATTTACTCTATGTTGCCCAAGACCTGTACCGTTTTATCCGCTCGTTTTGGAAGGGAAATAAAGTTCCTTAGATTTGTTTATTATATTACGTAGAGAGATTCAAGCCATCGGGCGCAAATTGAAAATTGTGAATGCACAAACGTGGCGAAATTCTTCCGCCCCACAATCTAGGTTCAAACCGGACTTCAGCATAGCCCCTTTTACATAGTACATTGTTTTGTGCTGACTCTCATACAGAAACTGAACACAGACTTCAAGATCCAAACTCGAAGAATCAAAGCAAACATTCACTTTTACAGGGTCTGCAAGCTTTCTGTGGTAGTTGCCTGACCAACAAATGAATTCCTGAATTGTGCCATCGAGTACATTCGTTATCGACTTTTGTGTACGTGCGTTCTGAGCTATTTTATTAACACTTTTTTAATGTTTTAATAAATCATGGGGAGAAAAAGTACAGGTCCGTCATTGTTGTCGCTACAAGCATGGTTGTGAGTACGAAGGCGAGAAAAAACGCTCCGAACGGAGGAAGTGTTGGTTGCAGAAGTGAGATTCACTAGCATCAGATTTGCAAGATGCAGTGAAATAAACTCTCCAGAAAAGCGGAGAACTCGTATACGCCTCGACAGAATAGAAAACCTCACGCATCGCGTTGAACCTAACCATAAAATTGGAAATGATGGATGCCGAAAAGAAAGCCGTTAGTGAACGGGTCTGCAGCCAGAAGAGCGACACAATGTATGCAAAAACATCCAATATGTTCAAAGGTTTTAATGCAGAAAGAGTTCAGTCTGGACTGCAACTTTACTCTTGTTTATGCGCTCTTAACAAAATCGATTCCCATTTGGCCATTGACTGATTTTGTTCTGCGGCATTCTACGTAAGCGAACATGTAAAGCCGCAGACTTCTCAAATTTTAACCCAGTTATTCTACAAGTTCACGAGAAAACGGGAGTACAATTAATATCTGGGACATGGGGAAATCAAAAACGCACGAACTTAGATTTGACTAGTCACCAGAAGGGCTTGTGATTGTATACTAGAAGTCTGACGTGAAAATGAAAAATGTAAGTGCATAAATGTTGTAACATATTGTTTGGTATTTTCTTTTTTAGTCGTTTAATTAATAATTCGCAATCAGAAAAACATAATATTTATTTACGGTTACTTAATTACAAATTCACGCTTAGTATAGATTTTTAACTTAGTATCTCCCTCACTCGTTAAATTCAACAACCTCTTTCTTTTTGCTTCTCCCGTAACGTATTTTGCGCGCCACTATGACAATCTCACATCTCAGACAGAACCACAATATCGTTCGTTACCCGCTACAATATTACTGCGAGTATTGTTTAATATTATATTTACGAATTTTCAAACTTATCTTTTATGTTGCCATATGTGAGAAATAATTTCAAATTTACCGTTCTCTTTTATTCAGTTTGATATTTTGATATGCAAAACTAGAAATTAGCGCGTGAAAGGCTGACCATTTCTTATTATTAATTCAATGTCTGGTAAATCACTTTCCGAAGAAATGTATCTAAATTAGTATGTATCCGAGTGAGATTATTTTGTACTTTTCTGCAGTTTTTATTTATATTTTGTACAAGGTATTGTCTCAAACGTACGCTTGAAATGTCGAATATTTCCTTTCAGCTGTGCACGTGGAGCCACTGTCCTCTTTCACTCGTAGTTGGCGAGGTGAGCTTTCGACCGCCGTTGCGCAGAGGGTAAGCGAGCGTGTGTGCTCGTGCTCGCCAGGAGGCGCCCTGGTTGGGGCTCCTCTACGCAACGTTGTGCTTCCTTCTGCCCGCGTTGCCTGCTCCTGCTGATTTCTTCTCTCTCTTGCCTCGACGCAGCATCCCCATGATGAGGCCCAAGTAGCCCCCTTCAGGAGCGGCCAACCAAGTGACGATCACTGCCCGGAAGAAGTCCGTGACGTAACCCGCTGCCCGATATGCCAAGTCCCTATCCTTACCAGAATAAGCTTCACTCCTAATCAGTATTACACTAGTATCAAAATTATCGTGTGTAGTCAACCACATTATAACCTCAGTGAGAAGTTCAATACCTCCGGAAATGAGAACCATTTTAATATATAGTTTAATTCTGTAACAAAAGAGAAGAGATAATATTTGTATTTTAATAATAAGTGTTATGTTTTAGAGAATGATGAAAGAATGTCTTACGTTTTTGCGTCGGCTGCAGTACCTCTTCTGTTTCTGCCCGGCGGTGTCTGTCCACTGCCCGTCGCAGTGTGTGCCGTGGGAGGGTTGTTTCCCTCCGTGTGTCTTTGAAGCAGGGGGATCTGGTCCTCCGCTAGGCGAAGTACTGAGTTCCCTTGCTTTAGGTTCTGCACCTTTCTCAAAGTCACCACGAGGCAGATAATGTTACACATGACCAAGCAGAACACGGGGCCATAATAGAACAGTGCTGTTCCAGATTTCAGAAAAGGATGTACGTCGTCAAAATCTGAAACATTAAAGTGGTTATAAAAATGTATGTTAGCTTTATTGAAAATCAAATTCTAAGTTCAATAAATGAAATGGATATAAAGATTTTCTTTAAAATCGTTGAACTATAATAAACATCGCTCAATTTTTTTAAACATCACAGTATCTCAAATTGCTGTATAATGTTGACAATGTTAATTTTTCTGGGAAATTCATCGAATATTCTCATATTTTGAATCTCTTTTATCGTAATTTAAATTGTGTGTACCAGGCCTGCACAACGCCTTGTTAGGCGGGCAATCTGCACTGGAGAAGCAGCCGTCTGCACGCCAGAGCGGTGGAAGTGCAAGTAGTGGGGAGTTGTCATCTTTTCGGGGATGGAAGAAGTTGGAGGGGGGTCGATGTGGCGCGTGGATTAAATGTGTGGGCGACTATTGCAATGATCCATGCTGTGAAATTATTTAATGGGCAATCTACCGTATTTCTAGCTACAAGGGCCTTATTTCACTGTTTATGTTCCTTTGTGCTCTCCTATTGCCATATTTTTATACTTTATTTTTATTTTATGCTCATTGTAACTCAAACAATATTTTAAAGCAGTGGCCTCTTTTAAAAAAGTATTATGTAATTTTAACTAACAAAAATTTCCAAATTCATAATTGATTTTTGACCAAGAATGTAATAATCTCAAAATAATAGCATAAAGGAGGAAATTAAAAGCAATCTTTCACATTAAGATTGATTTAAAAATGAAATATAGGCAATTCCAGGAAGAACAAAGTTTGGCAGCACCTATTAGTGATCATTTTCCCTCATTTGAAGCTGAATGAGAGATACCAACGAGCGAACCTTTTTTACGATGTTTTATAAGCAATCATTAAATTATTATGTGACATTTTAAATAGAACGCAAAGGAACTAATATTTTATACGACGTAAACGATTATGAATATAGAGTGTTCGTTTATTTCAAATAAAAAATATTTATTTTGTAAGAAATTAAAGAATTAGAGAAGAAAGTAATCGTGATTATTTTAAGAATAAGAATTAGCTTTCATTGAACAGTCTTATTCAATTAAACATAGTTAATGAAAAAATTACTGTCATCAAACAAAAAAGATTCAATATTACAATTTTGAATTTAGCAGCACGCTAAATTTGCGATTACATCGTAGCGAAGCGAATTATATTTTCTGCCACACAAGCAAATTTAATACTTAATGTATGAAAATCAAGTATGTACCCAACCCAACCCCATTTGGAGATTTCTGTGCTGTCACGTGTCTCTGATTGGTTCGATCATCGGGCTTCTGGAACCATCCACTAATCGTTTTCTGTCCATTGGCTCTAGGCAATCCCTTCCCTTAGCGACCTGCTTTACTGTTTTTAATTAATCGCCTTTGTGGGACCATGGGCACGTGGCGATATCGGAGAAAGCGAGGCAGCGTCCGCTGTCAGCTGATTATATTATGGTGCGCCCTTAGGGATAAAAAGGGGATCGCCGGGGACAGGGAAAGAAAAGGGCCCGGGGAGTCTGTGTGGGCGACGCGCGCACACTTGGGCGTCACGAGATGCTGAGGAGGGGGCGCCAGTGTCTGGTAGTGAATGGGCGTGACAGAAACGTCGCACGTGCGACTTGTCGCAATATATTACACAGCCATTAACAATAACGCGAGAAAGGGCGTGCTATTGTAGCACCATTAGTTCTATTACATAACGCTCAATTGTTCTGAATGAAAATGACTGCCATTATTTGTAGCCTTAATCTGCATTAATTTATCACATTACTAAGAGCACTTACAACAACAGCTAATTATATTCATTTATGCATAAATCATGTATTCATTTTTGGTATGATAAAACATTATTATTAATGTAACTGATCAAGTCCTAGTTATTCTTATGTTCGTTGTTCATTTTATCTATCAACTGCTTACCTGATTGTAAAATATTGTTATCATTTCTTTGTTTATAATTATCCAACATAATAAATATTCGATGCTTAAATAATTATTTCAAGCTGCTGATAAAGCTTTTCATAACAGGCAAGTATTTAAGAAGCTATCGGTGTTAATATGAGTGTCGAGCAAAATGGATATGTCCACTGATCTTTTTCGTGTTCGTACACTCCGTGTCCCGTTTGTTTATTCTACTTACCTTGTTCTATGTCAAGTGGTTCAGTATAACACACTCGTGTCTCCATAAGCGATGGGGTGTACCACGATGGTGTCTCCCATCTCACCGGTTGAGTAAACAAGATGGAACACGTTATTGTGAGCACTGCGGGCAGCCCCCAGGCGAATGCCAAAATCACCAGAAATCTCTTTCCGCTTCCTTTATTGAAGCGTTGCATATGCAACCTACAGAAGAAACAGAAGTAAGAGTTATTTAAGACAGAAGATGATTCCGAATGTGTTGGTATAGTGGTTTCTTTCCTTCCAAGCTCCATGAGCGATTGGATAGGATCATTAAATCGTCGCAACAATGGCAACTCCCATGTAAAAGCTGTAAGACGGAAGAATTTCTTTCTGCTTCCTTTATTCAAGGTATCTTGTGCAATCTCCAGAAGAAAATAAATCAAAAGAAGTGATACAACCGCTCGTCATTTTTACGTTAGTGCCTGTAATATATGCCTTTATTCTAACCCCACCCCCGCATAATAAATGACTAACCAGCACGTAATGGGGCGACGCAGACCGAATGCTCGTTGCGAGCGTTCTGTTTATATCAGGGCGGCGGGATCTTTCGTGTGTGAGAAAGAAATCCAAGACACGCAAATCAAAGAAACTTGGTTCATATATTCTTGAACTCTATAGGTACACAATACACACAAATTCCAAAAAACAATTAAGCAAACAAATTAACACGGAAAATAATTACATTGCTCGAGCTCGATTCACAAACGCTTTACAGATCTGATCTAGAGTAGTTAGTTAATACTATGTAAAATTCACTCAGAATTTGCTTATTGAGAATTAATCTTTTAACCGATTTTTTTAGGTCTCGCTATTCTTTGCACGGTCAATGGCTAATTAAAACAAGCGCAAACATTTGCTTTATCATCGAATTGGAAATACCACACTCTGCGCTGTCAAGATTTTAATCAAAAAATAGTGAAAACCCGTCAAAATTGGACGGTGAGATCTGAGATAAATGTAAAATACTGTGACCAGACTAATGTTCACAATACGTTGCATTGTTTGGATCTTCAGGGTATAACGAAGATATTCTGTGATGTGAGTTCCCAAAATTTTGAACACGTACAGCCCATGGGCAGGTGGCAATGCAATATCGGCGCCAAATTGCACAAAAGAAAGAACACTATTATACTGACGGGTATTATTTCTAAAGTTTTTTGATGTGTCATCATGTCCTATGAACAATTTTTATTTCTTCTGGCATATCGCTTGAAGGTAAACTTATTTTCCCATTTAAGCAACACAGAGTAAATCGTTTGCAGAATTTCTCTCACATGCGAAGTGCAAAGCAGAACAAAACTGACATTTCATAGACAACGACCCAGCAGAAAACGAAATGACCTCACTATCACGACACTTACGCTGACTTTCTCTTTCCCTGCGTCCAGTTAATGTACGTTTGCGTCTTTTGGGACGCGTGGGCAACGATTCGGAATTCGACATAACCTGTGAACAACTTCACTACTTCAGTACAACCGAGCAAAACACACTGTCCGAATGTTCTCTACAAAATACACCACAAAAGCAAATACATGCAAACTGTCAACGCCACAATGCAATAATTACACTGAAACAAAACCTTGATGAATTGTAAACAAATCTCAACAATCAAAACAAAACATCAAACAGCGCCACCATGAAGCATCTATCGACTCATATATATCGATTTTGAAACAGCCACCCTTTGGAAGAAAACAATTGACTATTGATAAGCGTACAATTAAAGAAATATTTAATTAATTAATTTACACACTAAATGTTGGTGAATCAACACAAACAATATCTGATAACACATCTAAGGATCACATTCTTTCATTTAAAGGAAAAAATACTACCATCGGTTCAATAGAAGCTCTAAACGAAGCCATGGCAAAATACCTTATTTTTTTAAATATATAGATTGCATACATTTCATGATTCAATTGTTTGAAGATTTTGAGTCGTCGAGTTCATTGATTTGATTCCTGGAACGCGAGTTTGAACATGCGGCGTTTCTTACCACACGACCGAAGAAAGAAGCTGCTATTGCAGACGGCCATGAAGATATTAGATGCAGACTACCAACAGGAAAAGCGTATAGCTGTACGAGCAGCTGACTGTCCTGTGTTTAAAATTGAATAAATTTTTCATACCTGAAGCCCCTCGCCATATTTACACACAGGGCCGTCAGCCAAAACCAGGCAGCAGTCAGCACGAAGTACATAGACAGAGCTGCGCATAAATGAAACATAGTGAAATGTTAAATTGCTCTGTACAAAAAGTTCAATTTGTAACTCTCACGCTCCAAGAAGAGAGACAATTTCACAACAAAGGAAAAACTTGTACGTGAATCGTGTTCATTATAATCATCTACAAGTTAATACAATATTAGAGCAAGGGCTGAAAAATTCTTATCTTCTCAATCTCGTGACTCACTCGCAGAGTCGTAGCTAGGGTCATGAACGCCTTTGGCAAGATTTGTATGTTGCGCCCCAATGACCTGTTTTCTAGGTACCGAAACAACACAGATATTTTAAAAGTCTAATTTATACTTAAGTTTTGTATACATTTAAGCATAAAATTAGTTCTTACTTACTATTATGTAGCAAGGGAAACAATACATTTGGAGTTCGTTTATTTGAACATGTTATCTCTTAAAAGTTTATTTTTCTGGCTTTTTATAAGTCCAATTTCTTAATAATATGATCTATATTAATACTCTTTGCAATGTCATTTTCAATCGACGGTATTAGCGAAATTACTCAAACATTCTTGACCAATCTGAGGAGTGTAAACATTCAGGGCCATCTTTAGGCACAGGCAGACGCAAAGAGTATATCTCACGGGGCAGACGAGGCTCGTGCATCAGGGTCGCCATGATCAAAGGGCCGCCACAGATAATAAAAAATATGTAACAAGACTGAAAATTTGTAATATTTACTACATATATATTGATTAACTTAAATATATTGAGTGGAACCAATATAGACTGCATCTGAATTAATTTATGTTCACGATTAAAGTAATATTATATATTTCTAACATCAATGGTACAAATGTCGATAGATTAATAAAATATGTCACTTATAATTTGATCAGTTCAGTTTTCGAAGTCTGTCGCCATGTCAAACAGCTGTCTACAAAGAATCGTTCTTTCTAACAATGCACATGTTTAACAACAATGCGCGCTCTTTCATAGAAATTTACCAGACTTATCAAACGACCTTCGTATTGGTTGGCAGCAATCGGCAAATATTGAAAATGAATTTAGTCTGCAGTCAGAAATCGAATGAAGACCAAGGGCAATACAGTGTTAAGTGTTATAAGTATAATATAAAATACAACATCTTTACATAATTAACATCTGAAAGGTTTATCATATCAATTGAACCCACGACGGAACACACTAAGAAATGTAAGTTTAAGATACACTTAATTACATTTTAATGTATAATTTTGGAAACCACAATGTTTACTTATTTCAATAAAATTATATTGTTTATAACTAATAAATAACAATACTATAACACTATAATTAATGAATTTAAAAATAGAACAACAAACAAATAAAAATTGATTAAAGGATATTAAAAAGTGTATAATTTTAATATATAATTTATTTAATATATAATTTTAATATTATAATTTGTATAATAAAGTTTCATGGTTGAAAATTAAGAGTATTTAAGAATTATATATTAACGAATCACTCATTTAAACAAAAATATTATTTTAAATCTATATAACATATAACAAGTGTAAATGAATAACAAAAATCAATATGATTAAGAAATATCAACCCAATTTTTAACATGCTAAGTGACATTATAAAAAATTGAAATCACCGAAAATGTTTGCTTTTGTGAATATTGTGGGATATATTAAAAAATTCTTGGGAAAATATCAAGTAGTAAAAAGTTTATCTGATACTAGGTGGTCTGCTAGATACGATGCAGTCTCAGCTTTAAAATGCGGTTATTCTCAGATTATATTAGCTTTGGCATTTATTGAAAATAATAAAGAAAACCCAGCAGCAACGCGAAATGAAGCCTACAGTATAGCTAAGAAAATGAAAAAATTAGAGAATATTATTTTTACCGAAGTCTGGAGTGCTGTACTTTTAAAGTCAATGAAACGAACAAAACGTTGCAAAAAGAAAATCTTTCATTGGATGTTGCTTCAAAGCTGATATCATCATTGATCAATTGTTTGCATGTCATGAGAAATGAATTTGATAACTTTGAAACAATCGCCAAAGAAAAGTTTCTCGATTTAGAATATCAAAATTCGTGTGTAACAAACAGAAGTTATCGTGTAACTTATTTTGACTCAGAAACAGACGAAGTCATCTTTTCTGCCAAAGAAAAATTTAAATTACAAACTTATATTCCTATTATCGAAACATTAATAAGTGAATTGGATAGAAGAGCTGAATCATACAGTATTATAAGTAAACGATTTCAATTTTTATCAGAATTAAAACTTATTGATGAGAAAGAATTGTCTAATAAATGTAAACAATTTTTTGAGTTTTATAAAAGATGTCAATGAACAAGACCTCATATCGGAGTGTTTTCAATTTCAACATTATCTTCGCATTGAAAATCCAACAAACAGCACCGTATCTTTGGCAGAAATGTATAAATTGTTAAAAAAAGATAATCTTGAAGAGACATTTCCTAACACTGAAATAGAGTTAAGAATTTTCTTAACGTTAATGGTCACTAATAATACGGGTGAACGCTCATTTTCAAAGCTGAAGTAAAAAAAAATTAATTAACAAGTAATATGATGCAAGAACGAATTTCTTCGTTAGCTTTATTAAACATTGAGTACGATATTTTGAACGAATTGATCTTCGACGATGTAATTGACGACTTCGTGCGTGCGAAACTACGTAAAGTACTGTTGACAAATGCTTAGTTTGTTTTTTACTGAGATATTATGTAAATATTGCTTTTGTTATTTTTAATCATATTTAATTGTTACAATTATTAGAGTTATTAGTAAAATATTACTATAGAAAATACAGAGATTAAAGATACTATTTAATTCCGTTTATCTATTGTTTTTACAAATCATTCCTTACCTTAAAAAGAGGAATCAAAATGCTTCTTAACTGTGTAATATTCAATTTTTAATAACTTATGATCGCCAGAACGTAATTTGTTGAACTAAGAATTAGGGGCCCCGAAATCTCTGAGTGCCTCGTGTACTTTCAAACCCAAAGATGGCCCTGTCAACATTTTTAATTTCTCGTATACGTACGTGCACACGGAGTAATAAACATAGTATAGAGAGAGTTATGTAATGGTGCGCCAAATAAGGCGGATTGTCGGCAGAAAAATTCATTGCCGTGCCCTGATAGCGATAAAGGGGGTAAATCCAGTTGCTAAATTAAGGAAAAAATTCTCTAGCACGTAGTGTAACCAGAATCCCTGTTTCGTGGGTCCTTCATACAGAAATCTTTCTTCTACTTCGTCCGTCCGTCCGTCCGTCCGTCTGTCCCTCTATGAACATTACTAGCGCCTAAAACTTACGTTAGATTTTTTCCAAATTGAAGAAACGTCTGTCCACCTGGCTCTAGTTGAAGCTTTGAAAATTTGAAACACGTTCTTTAAATTGGGAATACTTTACATGAACTCCCAGACATTTTCAAAATTTTGTCAAAAACGATTGAAATTTTTTTCTTTAAATTTCTTGCAATAATAGAATAACACACGTTTATAAATGTGGCATATTAACGTTTTTCTCTGATAACACTGAATTATCGAAAATTTCAAAAGTTTGAATTTTTTCGGCGTCTGTCTGCGAATACAAAATTGAAGATAGAGAAATTTTCAATTCTTCCATTTAAGTTCATTCATCAAGTAAATTTTGTGGAACTTTTAGTAGTTTTCGCGGAATATTGCGTGCAATATGTGCAATTTTAAAAATAAGAAAAACAAGATTTTCTGAACAATGGCTCCAAACTTATTCTTTACACTTTTGGTAGAGAGAGTGCTAAATGTACTCTAAGAGGTAACAGAAACGTCTTTTTGCTGGATCCTTTTGTTTTTCAAAACTTTTTACTTGTCTCTCACGTCGTTATTTATTTAGTCAAAAAACTGTATGCGACGTAAGGGGGAGAAAATCATCTGCGCACGCTTTCTTGCGTTTCTGAATCCTTTCGCAACAATAAAACTATTAATAGTAGAAAGATTAAAAAGTTAAAATAATAATATAATAATATGAATAATAATAATAATAATAACAACATTTAAAAAAGCAGTAGATTTACAAATAAAATTCGAAAACTAGACATTTTCGATCCACCGTTTTTCTTTCCTTAATTATTGATTTGTTATTACAAAACCAATTTGAAACTTCTGAAATTGTACTATTATTATTGTTACTTTTTTGCAAGGAACATCTGTGTCATCGGCAAACAGAACTGTTCTTTCATTTTTAACAGACGAGCGCATATCGTTAACGTACAACAGACAGAGGATAGGACCTAAAATCGAACCTTGTGAGACGCCATGTTCAATTGGCAAAGAATTGGAAAGATAAGTAAATAATGCCCTATCGTGCCAGTACGGTATTTTTACTCTTTAAGATCGATTTATCGTTAATATTTACAATATAAAGATGAAATGTACGCTGTCTACTACCTTTTTTTAAATAAAAGTTCCAATATTTCTTTTTATAGAAAGAAATATTGGAACTTTTATTAAGAAAATATATTTACATCAGTTGCGATTTGTTAACATTATTGTATTTATGAGTTCATGTGCTTTAAATAATGTCATATAAGGTTTCTCTAAAACTCTGAGATTTCTGTTGAAATGATCTCAAAATTTCGCATTTTCAGAAACGCACAAACGCTCTTTGCTAAAAAATGGCTCAAATTCTTTCCTAAAGCTTTTTCAATGTATAATGCTAAATGTCCTGTTTAATATGACATAATGTTACTTTTAGGGCAACCTTTCGTTTTTTCTTAAAAAATTACGCAAATGTAATTTTTTTGAAATCTCTCTCACGTCGGTTATATGCACATTTCCAGCGATTTGTAAACACGTTTGCCTTTGTGACAGTTAAGATATTTCAAATGACTTCTAATGAAGTTTTTCGAAAAGTCAAAAATTTTCTTAGAAAAAGAGCTTCACATTTTTCATTTAGAGTAAAGCTTACCGCCATATCTTAAAAATGACTTCAAATTATTCTATTAAAATTGCCACTTAAAACGAGGTTTTACGATTCTTTGATATTCTTAAACTAATATTTCGGATTCTATTTAGGAGAGCAAAAAATTAAGAGTATGTAAAAAAAAATTATTTGGGACAGACTGATGGCAGGTTGCAATTTAATGCGGAAGACCGTAAAACCTGTCCACACCAAGGCCATTAAAAAGTTAACTACGAGAATGTCTGTGCCATTCTCTAGCACGAAAAGTTACTATCTCGTATACCTACATATATACGGAATAATATACGTAGTATAGAGAAAGTTATGTAATGCTGTGGAAAATCGATTTCGAGATTTCATCGGAAATACACGTTTTGGCATCCCCTGATACCGAAAAAGTATTTTTTTGTCCAAATTTTCACCCGTCTGTCTTTCCATCCGTCCGTCTGTGAACATTACTAGCGCCTAAATCATGCGTAGGAGTTTTCCAAATTGAAGAAACCCATGTCCATCTGGGTCTAGTTGGTTCGTAATTTTAAAAAACATTCTTTAAAATGTGGGGGTATTTTCCTTGAAGGCCCTCGGGATATTTTCTCAAAAACGGTTCTAAATTTTTTCTTTAAATTTCTTGTAAGAATAGAGTAAAATACACTTTTAAAAATTCATAGGTCCGATTTCAAGGGTTAACACTGTAACGGCTAAGGAATCGGGGTCTGCATATTCAATAAATACTCAATGGATACAATTTCAAAAATGACACTTACTTAATCGAAATTTATGACGATGATGATGATGTTTGCTTGCAACAATGGTTTTCTCACAAGGGAATTTAACATATTTGTTTGCTTACTGCGGCCTTTGATTTTCTTAAACAGATTAAAATACAAATGGCAAGCTACTCTCGTGCCTGGTGACCGGCACGTCCGCTACAGCTCCGTAAGTTAGAGTCCGTCCGCACTTCCGCGGTAGTCGGGCTGAGCGTCGCTTAGTGCGCAAAATTACTTAGCTTGCAGTCTTCTGCGGCGTGATGTCAGCGGTGGCGGGGAATGTGCCCCGGAGCTGGTGTCGGGCGGCTTGGCGTACTCCCAGGCGGGAAACCAGCGACAGCACGCACGCTCTGGACCCACTGCTGCTTCGTCGCCGCACACATTCCTCGACACGTTCCCCCGGTCACCAGCTCGTTGTCAATCGGAAAGGATGGTACCGTACCTGGCTAGCGGTCACCGGATAGAAAGCTTATTCCGGTGTCGAGTCTTTTAAACAGTTCTCGGAGCATGTAAGATCATGCGGGGCCGAATTTTAGGCTGAAGTGCCAAATCACCGAACACATGTCATGAGAGCAATTGTCTCTGACACTTGTTTCGTAAAAAGTAACACCTCTGACGAGTTCTAGCCGTAAGTGATTCTTACGCGTGTCGAAAAGTAGTCACTTCGACACAGTTCTAAAAGTCATTCTCTAAAGCAAGCAAGTAACTAAGTGCTTAATCAAGTGGAGCAAGTGATTATCCATAGCGAGTTCTAGAGTACTTCTCAAAAGCAAGTTCTAAAGTAATACTCGTAAGCAAGTTCTCAAGTCAAGTGAAGTTCTCAAGTTAGTTCTCAAGTGAATTGAATCTTGGGCCACACGTGCCCACGGACGAAGGCACGCCTTCCCTCTCCCGAATCGGCGGGCCTCTTCCTGATTTGCTAACGGGGCGACGCTTGAGCCAATGGCTCGCGAGTTCGTTCAGACAATGTGTAGCATGTTCGAAAGTAGGCCTCTCAGACCACGGATGAACACTTGCGCGTCACGAAAGGATGGTCGTACCCATGCGGCACGTCCGCGTCGGTGACCCGTGCATTTCCCCGCCTTCGCGCCCCGGCCACAGCGTTTCACTCCTTTCTTTCGGTTGGCCTGGTCTGTCCCTTCCCCGGGTGACCACTTGCGCCAGACTAATTTTGATGCTCATTATTGTACCACGTCCCCGGATCGAAATGTGCGGGTGTCTCCGGCGGTCGCGGCCTCCGGCGTGGCACGCGCCGGGGCGCCTCAATAGCACAAAGCGCCCTGGCGGTCGTAAAAGTGTCTACGAGTTTTGCCGGGGGAGTGAGCCGAAGGTTGGGCGGAGGCCGGTGTCAGAACAGGCGTCGATAATTGCCGTTTTGCAGGGAGAGGCTAACGCGGGCGGAGTTGGGGAAGCTCGTGTAGGGCCCGACGGTTGTAAACGAGGGATTCTTCGGTTCTGCTGCGGGGGCGGTACGCGGCGGGCGAAAGGATCATCGGCCCGGCGGCCGGCCCGAGCGGGGGAGGGCCTCGCCTCGTTGTGGGGGGAGGGACGTTAACGGGACGCGGGCGCCGGGGCGCGGTCGAGTTGTGGGGGCGGCACACGGGACGCGGGTCTCCCCATTTTGACCAATATTTCATTTATTTTTAATTATTATAATATCTCGGAGGACGTACCGTTACAATACGATAGAGCAATTGCTAAAAATCGTTGTTTTTTTAACACACTACTCGTATACGCACGTAAATACGCAGTAGTAATCGTAGTGAATGTAAGGAGAAAGTGAGGTAATACTGCGGAAAATTGATAACATTATAACTGGCGAACACGTTTTGGTGTCCATTGACATGGAAAAGGGGATTTTTTCACGTTTGACAGTCTGTCCGTCTGTGAACGCGTCTCACTGTGTGGATCTAAGCACAACGCGGTCTTTCCGAGGCACTGCATTTCCATAAAAATGCAAATGCAGCCTGAAGAAGAACAAGAACAGAAAAAGAAGCGAAGGGAAATGTATTGAGATTAGGGGTCGAATAATCTCTCGTATGCTAGAAAATTTACACGTGACTGTGACCCCGAACTACCATTGCATCAAGAAAGCTCTCCAAAATCAGGCGCCTCAGCGTCTTGGTAACCGATAACCCTAGCTGTGAGCGGATAATTCTGAAATTGACTTCTAAGACTTGAAAGAAAAAAGTACTTTTTGAAAGAAAGAAAAACAATTCATCGGAACGAAGTTTGTTATCTGTTTTTATGTATTTTGCACTATCGTTAGTAAAAAGGTATAACTTACCTTAAGGATATTATAGATTATTACATACCGTATAGAATATTATTGAAAATTATCTTAAGGTTTTGTAGAAGAGTGGAAACCTGTCCTGTATGGAGAATTTAAAAAATTGGAGACTTTTTTGAGAAAAAGTCGTTTCAGCGTTCATGAAAATGCGCATTTTAAAGCTCATTTTACCCCAATTTATTTTGAGTTTTTTACAAACTTCAAAGGAAATTAAATTAATCTATAGTATTTCCAAATGCCTATTACAGTTAAATAGCTGGTAACGGTGTAAAAGATGTTTCAATAAAATTACGTTTGTGTAATTTTTTAAGAAAAAAAATCACATAAATGTTACATTTATTGTTTCTTGTTCAGTCTATTGATCACTATTCCTTTAAAAGTATTTAAAGAAATAATTTGGGGCCGCTTCCGGGAAAATGGCGTTTCGAGGCGAAATGCGAAATGCGAAATGCGAAATTTCGCGCTAATTTTCCCAGAAAACTTTGAGTTTTGGAGAAACTGTATCAGTAGACGATTTCCGTGCCAATTGCATATTTTTATTTAAGCTTCGTAGAGATTTCAAGCTTTGTAACTATGTTTCATGAAAAATTCGTTAAAAAAATATATACCTTTTCCGTGCATATTTGCATGTTTTGGTTGTTTTTTGGAAAAAATCATGCATAATGCATGTTCGGACATTTTTTAAATTAAAACTGCACATTTAAACTTCTATCTAGCATGTACTTTCTTATTATTTCTGTGTATAATTTGTGAATATTAAAGCTGACGCATATTTTATAACAATAGTCTATTGATCTTAGATTCTGATAGCACGCAGTTCTGTTTGGTGCTCATATAACATGACATTCCATTACTTGTATTTGCGATGCGAGAACATGTGCGGGAAGCAACGATCGCGAAATGAATTGCCAACGCCATATGATACTTAAATTTGGAATTTAAAAAAATCCTACCTACGGTTTGACCTTTTTTTTAGTGACGTCGGAACAGGCCTTTTGGGTTACACCGTTAAACGAAAAAGAAGAAGAAGAAGCATTGTTCCCAGGCTCACAGAGAGCGGCAGAAACTGAGCCAACATGCACATGTTTTGTCCTAAACCTTTTTTTCAGTACCAAGGTCACAAAACGCAAATTGTGACTACCCAACGCATTAGAGAATGTAATTTGTGACATGTAAGAAAGAAAATTATCCATTTTTTTTATAACAGGGTCCAACAATAAGCCATTTCTTCCGTCATATCTCCGTTTTCTGCTGCAGTTACATACTTTCTTTATAATACGTAAGTAGTGTGTGAGGAAGGAAAAGTAGCTCACGGACAGAGAAAACTCCACTAATTGATTCTGGCTATCGAAACTAATAAGCGAGTCTAATATGAATATACTCACCAAAGTACTTGCATAATGGCCGAAGATCTTGCGGTATGAAGTCTTTTCCTAGTTTGTCCAACCGGTCACTAATACTGAGGTAGTACCCAATCTGCCCGACATTAAAAGCCAATAGGCATGCTGCGTGGCAAGCAAGGCATCGCCCGTGCATCTTCCGTCGCATGTTCTTGTCGCATGCCACAGATAGGAGCGACGCCGTCAGCAGCAGAGCCGAGAGAAAGCACAGCGGGCGCAGCAGCCAGTAGACGTCTCTGGTGATACGCGCGTAGGCGCACGAGAAGATCCCTTCCTGGAAACTGATGTTGCCGCTGTGGTAGAACTCAAAGCACGTGTGAAGGGAGGAGAAGAGGAGATTGTGGAAGCCTACGGTTTCGAGCGCCCACTCAGCAACACGTTCATCAAAGGGCAAGAGAAGCGGGTCCTCACAAAATTCGTAGTCAATGTTGTCTCCAGGCCACAAATCGTAGGGAAACTCTCGGTCCAAGCTGGTGAGGGAGGAGTTGTGCGGCGCCCAGAAGCCTTCAGCGTCCTCCTCGCACTCCCAATGACCGTCGTTGTCCTTCATGAGTTCGGTGCGCCAGCAGCACTTGTAGGCGCACTCTTGGTCGCTGCAGTCGGTATCCAACCGGACCACGAAGGGGCCCACCGGCGCGGGGGCAGCATCCACACAGTAGTCGGCCAACCGAAATCCGCCTCCTGGCCGCGGCCTCGCTATAACGCTGGTGCCTTCCAAGAAGGCAATGGTGCTCTTCAGGAGGTCCCCCTTTTCAAGCAGAGCTGGATCCCGCAAGCAGGACGCGTTTACAGAAGCGACAATAGAATGGTCGGATATCGCATTCACAACCACTACACTGATCTTCTCCATCGGCAGACCGAGCGGCAGCCACAGCCGCACCCAATCGCTGTCCAGAGGAGGCACCACGTAATCGTTCTCGTCTCTTTCGATTGAGAAGTTGCTGGGCCAATTAGCGTGTTCGCACGACTCTCCGTCCGCCGAGAGCATCTGGTCTACGTCGCAGCATTTCCACAAAATTATCCTTTTATCTTCCACATCACTGCCTGTAATGGCCACCAGGAGCGTCATGTGCAGGGCGATCAGGACAAGAACTCGCATTGTTCTGGAGGAAAAGGAATTTGGAGCGACGCTGGGAGTTAGCACGGCTTCGCCCTTCATGTGAGCACTCTCCTTTGTTTTGCACTCTTGCACGATGCCCCTTTTCGAAGCTCTGAAGCGACAAGTGAATGTTACGAAGTCTCTTGCAGGAAAGCGATCTGCAAAGAAGAGATTTCTTGGACGAGGGCTAGGCGCTGGAAACTCAACACTAGGCGAGCGAGCGTCGTAGACACTGAGAGAGAGAGAGAGAGAGAGAGAGAGAGAGAAAGAGAGAAGTTCGCGTCCTGGATTGCGATTCCCAGTCAACGCACTTAAGAATAAGTTATCTTCAGTGAAACTCTTCTGGGAGTAGAGGTCCGTTGCGGAGATCTTCCTAAATGAGGGATGGGCCAACGACGTGGCTGAACTCAAGGCGTGCGTGTAGACACTGGGAGAGAGGATTCGCGTCCTGGATTGCGATTCTCAGTCAACGCACTTAAGAATAAGTTATCTTCAGTGAAACTCTTCTGGGAGTAGAGGACCGCTGCGGAGATCTTCCTAAATGAGGGATGGGCCAACGACGTGGCTGAACTCAAGGCGTGCGTGTAGACACTGGGAGAGAGGATTCGCGTCCTGGACTGCGTTCTCAGTCAACGCACTTAAGAATAAGTTCTCTTCAGTGAAACTCTTCTGGGAGTAGAGGACCGCTGCGGAGATCTTCCTAAATGAGGGATGGGCGAACGACGTGGCTGAACTCAAGGCGTGCGTGTAGACACTGGGAGAGAGGATTCGCGTCCTGGATTGCGATTCTCAGTCAACGCACTTAAGAATAAGTTATCTTCAGTGAAACTCTTCTGGGAGTAGAGGACCACTGCGGAGATCTTCCTAAATGAGGGATGGGCGAACGACGTGGCTGAACTCAAGGCGTGCGTGTAGACACTGGGAGAGAGGAATCGAGTCTTGGAGTATTAGTCGCTGTTGAGTGACGTGGAGGAAGAAGCCCACAATTTCCTGTACCCCTGCAAATCCTCAGGATGTGGGGAAAATGTGACAAATATGAAAATATATTCATAAGGAAACATGAGAACCAGACAGAAAAACTAGAAACAAATGGAAGGAGAAAAATAAAAAAGTAGAAATTCTTTAATCAAAATTTAAAATTGCTTATAGTACATGTCGCAAAATTACGCCAATAGTACTGAAATGTTCGAAAAATTGTGCATAACCTCATTTCAAAATTTATATTTAAGGAATAGATTTCATTAACGGAAAAAATCTCTATCTTCGCAGTTGTAGTTGTAGGAAGACCCGAAAAAAATTTGAATTTGAGCAATTTAAGCAGTTTTCGAAAAGTCAACGTTTTCATTGAAAATGAGACCTGCACCATTCCCTGAAAGTTCTGTCACACTGTCCAAAACATAATTTAATCAAAAAGGATTGTGGCATTTTTGGAGAATCTTGAAAATGCCTTAGGGGATTCATGTAAAGTACCCCCAAAATTAAAATATCGGTTTCAAATTCAAGGGGTACGTCATTAGCAAGATCAAATGAGGGAATATCAATTTTAGAGAAAATCAGCTGAACGGTATAGCCGGTAGCCTTCTCTGGCAGACGGACGGACAGACAAATGTAACTTCATTTTCCGTGCACGTCTTCTAGAATTGTCAGAATTCAATACAATTATTCAAAATATCGTTTACATGTCGCGGCAGGAAGTATTATTCCGAAGGGCAACATGGATAAGAGCCCAAAATTTATTACTTATTTATCCTTGAAAATAGATTGTATTACATTGGAGATTTTTTTTAATTCAAAATTCAAGTACTATATGACTTAGTGTAGGGATCACAGAGTTTTGAAAATGTGCACACAATTCACTTTTCCCCATATCACGTAAAACGCAGTTTTAACTGTTTTTGACGTAAAATAAGTAAAAGAATAAAAGACGAACGCGGGGACGGACAGATGTTTTGCAGTCGATCGATTTTTCGGATTGAAAGATTCACACATTTTTTCTGGCTACACCACACGTTAGAGTAAGTGTTTTCTAAATGTAGCAACTGGATTTATCCACTTTCTTGTTACTAGGACTCTGTAATAAGGGTTTTTCTGACGAAAATTCGCCGTATTTTCACGCTGCATGACATAACTTGTTCTCTATTGCGTAGGCGGCAGAGAGAAAGTAGAAAGATCAAAAACAAAAATTTCTGGAATACGAGTTCAATTCTTTTCTTTAAATTTTCTGTAGAGATAGTGCTAAATGTGTGTAAGTTGGCATAAATGACATTTTGCTGCATTTTCTTTTTTTTTTACTTAAACAAATGTGATTTTTTTGACATCTTTCTCAGGCTGTTAATATTTACATTACCAGCAAGTTGAATACATTTTTACATTTGTGACTATATTTGCTTCAATTGTTGTAGTATAAAGTTTTTCGAAAACTCAAATATTTTCTGCAAAAATTTTCGCGAAATACCAAAGCATTTTCAGAAACGCTCAAACGCTATTTTCCGGAATATGTTTCCCAAAGAATTTTTGTAATTGTCTTGAAGGGATAGCCTAAATGCACGGAATAACATAACATGAAATGCCATTTTGATGTGTTCTTTTGTTTTTCGTAAATTACAGAAATATATTTATTTGGAATCTCTCCTTAGGCCGTTATAATTATTTTTCGTTTAGTTAACTAAATATGTTCATTAGTTCAACGAAAAACGGTTGATTATCTCTATGTTAATATCAGACATGCAATTAAAATTCCACCGTGCAATTAAAATACGCGCTTAACAATCAGAATCAAGAAAAGGAGCGAAATCGTTTAATTAATAAACTATAGCACAGACGTCGCCAAGGTATTTGCACTCGGCCATGAAACATGAACAAAAATTTGCATCACATATTATGTACCAAGAACAACTACATATAAACATCAAATGAATAAAACTAAATCAGGGAAGTAAACGTTTAATGGCTGACTTATGGAACAACGTACATGTTTTGAATGAAGAAATTAAATGTTTGACCTGTACAATATTTTGTTTTAGGATTACGGATGTAAAAGCTGTAAACGTCAGTTTTGTTTACCAGTTCTAAAAAATATGCTATAGTAAAACTGTGTAAAAAGTAACTAGTTTTTTCTCTAATATTTATACTCTCTCATATCTCTAGTATTCTCTCTCATAGCTGTCGTTACTTTTTGTGGGAAGTAATGTTTTCATTACTTTGTCAGCTTCTAAGATTTTATCCGCAATATGTTCAGTACCTTCGATTTGTAAATATTTCGTGGAAACAAAAACAATGCAAGGCTCACTAAAATAATTTTTTTTAAGAAGCAATACTATGTCGTGAAATGCAAGCCTCGGGGGGAAAAGATATAATTGAATTTCTTAAAATTTGAATTATTCATAAATGGAAATGAACAAATATTGGAGTGTATAAAGAGGGATAATTGCATTAATGGCATATAAGAAAACTCGCTCCTATCGTTGGTCGTTTCTTGAACATACCATTAATGTAATTAAACAGCTCTTTATACACTCTTTTCGTTAATTACTATTTAAAAGCGATTTTTATTCATTATAGCATTTGTAAGTACAAATGCTTTAAATAATATCAAATCAAGTTTCTCGAAAACTCGATAGTTTTCTGTGTAAAGAGCTTGAAATTTCGTATTTACTAAACACTTAAAAGACATGTTCTAAAGATCAAAAGAAAAAAAGGGGGTTCCAAATTCTTCAAAGAGAATTTTCTTGTAGGACGAGGTTTTACTCTTCTTTAGTATTCTCTTAGTCATTATTCTGTTGTATAATCGAATTGAGGTGGTCTAAAGCTGTACAATAGTCGACGATTGATGTCAGCTGGAAAGAGGAAGAGGTAAAACCGAAAAGGTAGCCAAGACTTAATATATTAGAAAATTAACTAATACGAGAAAATCTGTGCATTGCGATTCACCACCCATTAAACTTAACAACATCCATTAAAAATGGTCGTAAACATATTTTGTAAATAGGATTAGTTTTCGAAGAATTCCTGCTTGTGATGCATTTATTACTTTCTCGTACACATACGTATTTACGGAGTAATATACTACGTAGTATGAACAAACTTATGTAATGCTGCGGAAAATTGATTTCGAGATTTCAACGAAAATACACGTTTTGGGGTCCCCTGATACCGAAAAAGTGTTATTTTTTAAAAATGTCCGTCCGACCGTCTGTCTATGAACACTGCTAGTGCCTCAACCACATGTTCCATCTCTTCCAAATTGAAGAAACCACTGTGCATCTGGCTTTTTTGATTTTGAAATTTTTTCGTCACATTTTTTCAATGAATAGTGCTAATTGCAGTGTTTAATATGACGTAAAGTTCATATTGGTATATTCTTTTTTTTCTTGAAAAAATTGCACAAATGTAATTTTATTTAAATATGTCTCACGCCATTAATACGTACATTTCGATCGATTTGTATACATTATTGCAATTGTGAGTAAACGTGCTACAAATGACTTCAAATGAAGTTTTTCGAAAACTCAATAGATTTCTGTGAAAAAGAGCTTCAAATTTCGTTTTTATAATAACGCTTAACGCCATTTTCTTAAAAACGGCTCCAAATTTTTCAAAAAAAATTGCTACATAGAACGAGTTTTTAGACTTCTTTAATATTCTTAAGATAATATTTCGGTTCTACTATTAGAAAACTGAAAAGTTGAGAAAATTTCGAAAAAATATAATCTGAGCGGCGATGGACGGCAAGAGGAAAGAAGGAGGGGCGATACTGTGCAGTTCCAGTCGACACCAAGGAAATTAGAAAACTTTCCTTCGAGAAAGTCTGTTTTATTTTGTAGCATATCCAGTTATCTTTAATGTCCATATTTAAGCAAATAATAACTGTAATGTCTTTTGCATAACCATTCGTTATTTTAATTCACTTATATTTAATTTTATAATTTAAATTTCTATCTGTTATTTTGTTTTTCTAGTTTTTTCCTGATGACGTTGTCACCAATGGGCCACAAAACTTTGAAGCCGCCAATATCCTATTGGAATTTAATTCTCATTTTCAAATATTAAGACAATCGTTAGGAATAATAACTAAAGTCTATATAATCATAAGGACTTATTTATTTAGGAGTTATTTAATAAGTTAATTAGTAGTAAAGTTTATCAGGAATTACGTAAGGACGGACTAAAGACTTCTGACTGTATAAAAAGTAATGGAGGATTACTCCCAGTAATAAGCGCTCAACGCCATATGGGGGTTATGACACGCGTTGCATCATGACGAAGGCGCAACAAATTAAAAAAAAAGATCTGTAAGTGAATGAAGTTATACAGAAAACACCCAAGGCAAAAGAATGAATACTTTTAACTTTCTAAGATCTAACCCGAATAAAAAAATACATAAAAATACATAACTTTATATATAACTTAAAATTACATAACTTTATATATATGTGTACTTATAAGAGAAAGTAAATAATATTCAGTTCCATTTCAAAATCGAAATATATTCAAATGCATATGATACCGAATATACAGAAAACACATATTAATAATGTAACATTTCCTCGTCTCTTAAATAATAATTGTTATGAAAAATGAAGTGTCGAGATCAAGGACAATTTAGATTATTATTAGGCAGTTCTTAAAGTAGGGAATGTGTCCAAAATTATTTTATTTGGATTTGAACATACATTTTAATTCCACTTTTGGTTATATCTTTGTTGAGCTTTTCTTTGTGTTTTTATTACTTCTGAGAATATTTATTTCTGGCTTATGTACTCGCCTCAATACCAGTCAAGAGATCCGGCCGCGACCACAAGATCCTGTTTGCATTTATGGATGTGGCAAGCTAGATCTGAAATATGTTCGGGAATTTCATTTCCATGAAGAATCAAAAAGAAAAATTACATGATCGTTCACATCTTCAACAAAGTGCGAAAACTGTCAATATCTTAACAAATTCTGTATCATTTTCTGCTGAAAATTCCAGTTAATCACTTAAGTCGAAATCAAAATGTTTTACTTTAAAGGTGTTTGAAATACGTCAAATTTTATCTAACAACTTATTAAAAATGTACATTTAATTTTAAATCTATCTTCTTTACTGAATTGGATATTACAAAAAAGACCATCAATGGATACGAGGTGGAAAAGAAACCTGAACTGAAATATAAAAAAATAGGGTAATCCATATAAATACTGACTCAAATGGGCGGTCTACATATTCCGCATTCAAATGCCTACATATTCCGCGTTTCAAAGACGACAGCAGGCGTCGCTCCTTAGTTTGGGCATTTGGTAGACGAGGCCTTGACCACTTTAGGTGACCTTGACTGATAAGGCCTTCTCGGCTTAGCGCTTTCGTCGTCGCCCCGGCAACCGCGAAATAAACACAGGTCTCGCGGATTGGGAACTGCGTAGGCATGTGCTACTTTTTTCTATCAACCCCATTCCCAAATTAACGAGGTTCAAACGCCCGCCAACGACGTTTTGTGAAGATAAAATACCGCCCTTCAAGTGTTCTAATAACACGTCAACCACCTCCATTTGCTCTGGAAGAGCTTTGGAATCGCTAGCAAAGCTTAGGGGAGCCCCTGCTCCCGGCAGAGGTGCCAATCGAACGCATTTAGGCCAGTGTGCTCGGGCACGAAGGGGGTATTAATTTCGGGGACCCCTTTGCAGAGGGTACACCTGGGGCCCCTCACTACCTCACCAGTCCCCGAAACACACGAGTGCATTATGAAATCTAACTTTATTGAAGCGCGAGGAAAGCAAATCATTGTAACTCTCATCAATGCGAAGTGTCTTGTTCCTAAGAATATAATTATGAACAAACAACTATACTAATAAATGTGATGTCAACAACATGTAACGGACATCGATACGACAAGTAGTGTCTAAATAAAGGAAACTAAGGAGACAACGGTGAACCACCGTCCGGTACGGATCGGAGGAGTGCGGCGAGTTATTTGACAAATTTTAGGTTAAGTGAATAATCTTGCTTTGCTTGCTAACTGTTTTTAAAGTGAGTGGTTCAATTAATAACTGAACTGTAAAGGTTACACGTAGCGGGGGCAGGTTATCTGCCTTCCACTAATTTTCTAAGAAAATGAATGCACCTAGTGAAACGAAAACCCACAAGATGCCATCAGAGAGTCAGCAGATATCGTATGCCAATATGCTACAGAACCAAATGTATCCAAAAAAAGAAAGTGCTATAATTATTGATGCTGTTGAAGGGTTAAATATACAAGAATATACTGTAGCTATCGGACAAATAGTTGGACCAGAAAATATACGGTATGTATCCCGGATTTCGCAAGGTAGGATATGTTTTTACCTCGCCAACCCCAGTATTGCAGATAAAGTTACTGCAGAAGGCTGCAATAAAATAAAAGTTAAAAATCATTATTTGCAAATAAGGCCTTTGGTCGCTAAGACTAAAAGAGTCATTTTTTCAAATGTTTGTCCAATCATACCAAACTATGTACTTATTGAAAAACTCAAAGAATTCAATATTAACACCAGTGCAACTATTACCTATATAAAAGCTGGTATAAACAATCCTGGTTATCAACACATCTTAAGCTTCAGAAGACAAATATATCTAGAACCTAATGAAATAGATAAACTTCCTGAACATATGTCAATTATATATGATTCTACCAAGTATTATGTGTATATCTCTACAGATAAAATAAGCTGCTTTTTATGTCAACAAGAAGGACACACGGCCAAATATTGTACAAGATCTAACAATGATGAAACAGGGTCAGAGAACGTATGTGTTGAACCAAATGAAAATGTGAGTCTGTGTAGGAGTAATGAAGTAAGCAGTGATGTACAGGTTATGGAACAGGAGAACAATGTGACTGATGCTAGTAAAAGCAAGAGTAGTAAACAAGAGGATAATACGGAAGTGGAAAAGGATGCTCCTATTAGTGTTGAAGAAATCATTGAACAAAGTGGTGCTAATTTAAACTCGCCTAGTGTTTCCCATACAAAAGTGAAAAGTGTGGATAACAAGCTACAACCAAGGAAGGATACAGCCAAAACACAGGATACAGACAAAGGAAAGAGATTGCATTCAACAAATAATTCCAGCACCTCAGACAGCAATGAAATTGCAGAACGATCTCAGAGTGTTAAAAAGAAAGTGAAAATATCATCAGTACCTGAAGATCTTGTACAACACATCAGTGAAATACAAAATCAAATTTCAGATACATTAATTTCTATTTTTCCCATCCCAATGGAAAGTGCTATTGACTTCATTGTTAAATCATATGAACATCCATACAATGACATTCCTATGCTAGCTAAAAAATATACAGAGAATATTCCAGGACTGGTTGTCATGTTACAAGAGATACACAGATATATAAATAAGAAAAATGTGAAAAGGAGAATAACTACTATTATGAAAAAATTAGTAAACAATGAACAAGAATCAGAAGTGTCAACTGAGGAGTTGGAAAACAAAATCTAGTTATGATCAGAAGTCCAAGTCAACATAAATTCACAAGCTGTGATTTAAGATTATTATTTTGGAATACTAGAAGCATCCTCAGAAGATCAGAGGAACTGCAGAAGACCTTAGAAAATATGGACATTGTGATTTGTGTTGAAACATGGCTTACAGAAAATAGGAGTGAAAGTAATATTGAGTTTCCAGGATTTGTAATAGTCAGAAAAGATAGGGTTCAGCAAAGAGGTGGAGGAATCATTTTTATTGTTAGGAAAAATATAGCTTTTGTAGAGATTAAAGACCTAAAATATCCACACAGTATGTTTGAACTAGGTGGAATTAAAATTACTAATATGAAAGAAAACTTAAATATCATTGCTGGTTACAAGCCTCCAAAATTTAAAATAAGTCAGGAAGATTGGGACTCAATAATGGGGAATGCTTATCCAAACAGTAAAACTATAATCATGGGTGACTTTAATGCTCACAATCAGCTATGGAACTGTCGCCTTAATAAAACAGATGGAAACCTGTTGAATAACAGTGTTAACACACATAATCTGTTTCTGCATAATTCTAGTTCCTATACTCATGTGGACTTTACTACAGGTGCTAAATCAAACATTGATTTAGTTTTTTCTACTACTGATATTTCACACCTAATTCAAGTGAAAGTAGAAAATGAAACTTGGGGATCAGACCATTTCCCAGTATATATAAATGTAAATGTGGAAAAAAAATACTATCACAAGAAAACATTTAAAATAAACACAAAGAAAACAGACTGGGAGAAAGTGAGGAATCATCTTCAAGATAACTATTATCAATTTGGAATGCCAGAATATGTTAACTCCCCTGGTACTGGTAAATATAATATCTTTGTAGACATTGTGACAAAAGCAGTTCAGGACAATACTCCTGTGGTTAAAAAAAGAAAAGTTAAAAATAATCACAATCCTGTGCCATGGTGGGATGCAGAGTGTGATAAAATGAAAAGATTAAGAAAGGCAGCATATAGAAAATGGGAAATCACCAAAGAATTAAAAGATCTTATTGAATATAAAAGGAATGTAGCTTGTGCTAAAAAACTATTTAAATGGAAAAAAATTGAAAGTTTTAGAAATTTTGCAAAATCAATAAATATTAATTCTGATCTAACATATACATGGAATAAGGCAAAAATATTCAAAAATAAATGGGTAAAAATTAAGACGAATAATGTACATGAAAATTTACAGCAAGAAAAAAAAGTGGTTAGTGCTTTATCAAAAATATGCCCTCCTTGGGTTCCTACTAATCCCAGTATGCTGCCTGTATGTCAAAATACTCCCTTTCTAGATAATCCCTTCAACTTTGTTGAATTCAGCAGAGCTATGAAAACAAGGAATAAGAACTCTGCTCCTGGCATTGATGGTATTAATTATGAATTATTAACTAACTTACCTGGTAATTATCATATTATGCTATTGGATATATTTAATAGAATGTATGTAGAAAAAAAATACCCAAACAGTTGGAAGGAAATATATGTTCATTTCATTGAGAAGCCAAATAGTAGCAATTTAAGACCCTTGGCTCTTACCTCATGCATTTGTAAATTATTTGACAAAATGGTAACTGAAAGGTTAAAGTGGTGGTTAGAAAAAAATAATATAATAGCAAAGAATCAAACTGGGTTCAGACAAGGTTTGTCTTGTGCTGATAATATTACTGCCCTGAACTTATGTGTTGATGATGCTTTTATGCATAAAGAAGATGTTCTTGCTGCTTTCTTAGATGTAAGTGAAGCATTTGACAATGTTAATAGTGACTTACTTATGGAAAAGTTAGCTGAAATAGGATGTCCTGAACGCATGATAATGTTTTATAAATTTTTGACCAGTAAGAGGTATTTATACGCTAATGTGATGGGGGGTGAATTTCGTAATGTTTATAAAGGTGTGGCTCAAGGAGGAGTGTCGAGTCCAACTTTATTCACATTGTACATATCTAAAATAATGAATGATCTTCCAGAGTGTATTAAAGTATCTCAATTTGCTGATGATATAGCTTTATATATGAAAACTAAAAAACCAAGTAGTGATAAACAAATAATGGAGAATGCAATTGAAACTATAAAAAAAGAACTACTAAGGTTAGGGCTTGAGCTTTCACATCACAAAACTGTTTTTATTCAGTTCAATCAAAGAAACATACTCCCAGGGGAAATTGATATCAATGTAGGAGGCTCCAGAATAAAATCTTCTGAATCTGTTCGGTTTCTAGGTCTAATATTTGATTTCAGAAAAACTTTTATGCCACATATAAGGTATATACAAGAAAAATGTTGTAAAGCAATGAATATCATTAAATTTCTCAGAGGTACATGGTGGGGAGCTGAGCCTGTTACATTATTACATTTTTATAAGAGCTATGTGAGATCTATAATAGACTATGGCTGTTTTGTTTATTACCCCAAACAAAAATATTTAAAGGACAAATTAGAAAGATTACAGTACACAGCGATTAGATTAGCTCTAGGATACAGGAATAGCACTCCCACTAATGTACTTCTGGCTGAATCCAAATTAATGAGAATTGAGGATCGTGTAAAATTTTTATGTAATAAATTCTTAATTAAGAGCATTACTCACAAAAAATCTGTAACATATGAAGGAATTCAAAACTATCTTAAAAATATTACAATTGATCACAGGAATAAAGTCCATGTATTACAGAATTGTATGAAAAATATTATATGTCTAGATAAAATAGTTGTAGCTGATCAAAATTTTCCATTATATAAGTTTAATTATGACACATTAATGTACAATGTATTCTTGGATAAAGAATATGGAAAATTGTTAGTGGATGCAAAGAATCCTAATGAATTCTTCCAAAAATCAGTACTTAATTCACAAGCTATATCCATTTACACTGATGGAAGTAAAGTCAAGGATGCCAAAGCAGTTGGAACTGCTTGTATCTGTCCTGATATCAATGTTCACGTAATTAGAAGTCTGCATCCATATGCATCAATTTTCACCGCTGAATGTATAGCTATCAGAGATGCAATGGACATAGCTTTGAAGCACAAAGACAGAGATGTTGATATTTACACTGATTCCCTTAGTGTGTTATTAACATTAGAAAAAAAGACAGTAAATATAAGAACTAATTATTATTTACTAGATATTAAAAATAAGTTAAAGGAATTTCATACTGACAATAACTTTAAAGTTAATATCATTTGGATACCTGCACACAAAGGGATTAGTGGAAATGAAATGGCTGACTCGCTGGCAAAAACTGCTACAACTAAGAAACCTTCAAATTTAAAAATACCTTATACCGATTTTCATTATATTTTTAAGAGCAGTGCTATGAAGGAAACGGTTAATAGTATTAAGCAAGCCGCTAACATCAAAGGCAAGGAATACTTTGCAACATTTTATAAAGAAGCTGAGAGACCTTGGTTTCATGGAAAATCCATTGAGAGAGATTTTGCTTCAATGGTGAACCGATGTAGAGCTGGTCATTACAGTCTAAACTCTTCATTATTTAGAGTTAAATTGATATCTGATCCAACATGTCATTGTGGACACAATAATCAGGATCTTAATCATGTAATATGGCAATGTTCAATATATAAAGAGGAAAGGGAATACCTAATCAAAAGATTGAATAAGATAAAAATATTTTTACCCCTAGATGTCAAAATGTTCCTTGCACAACCCAATAGCACAGGTATGAAATACATTTATGCATTTCTGTCATCCTGTAAAATAAAAGTATAAGATATATGGAATTGTTGAAACAGAGAAATTTACTGAATGTAAAAGTTGAAATGTAGTGTAAAATGCAAATCAATGTAATGTATAAAAAAATTGAAGTAATGTGTATTGTAAAAATTTAAGAAAAGCAAATAACTTCCTTAAGGAGGTTGAAAAGCTTTAAATAAAAAAAAAAAAAAAAATAGAAACTAAGTATTTACGATATAACTGTCGTAAAGCATCTGAT
>BLKR01015361.1:0-79033 GCA_011170035.1 Teleogryllus occipitalis | reverse complement strand
GGCAGGCGGCTTAGCGGTACGGCAATGGCGCGGAGTGCCTGCAGCGGCCTCCATCAGGGGCGCTCGCATCGACCCGCGCCAGGTGTGGCCTTCGCCCGCCCGCCCGCCCTCTCACCCGGTCGCGAGGGCGTCGCCCGTTTCGCCGCCACCGTCGTCGCTGCCGAGGGCGATGCATGTGTCCGCCCGCTTGCACGTGTCCAGGTAACCGGGCGCACGTGTCTAACACGTGTCGGGGGCGCGGGGGCGGAACGCATCGCCCCCGAGTGCCCCGCTGCGCGTCGACACCCTTTCGGATAGGTCTGCCCCGCATCCACCCCGCTTCCGCCCCCGCTTCCGCTTCCCTCCCCCGACCCGTCCTTGGTCACGGGTGGCTGCCTGGAGTGGTTTATGGGGCTGCAATTACGCATCACCAAGGTCGGCGCCGCCGGCGGATGGGATAGCGTGACTGGTGGAGGAGATTAGGGCGGAGCGCATTTGTCCGGCGGTCGGATAATATCTCGCGATTTTTGACAACTCCTTGCGCCCGCGGCGTAGGTCGACACTCGAATTATTAATAGGCACATGACAAGAGAAATGGTAGAAACGGAAGTGTCACATGACGGCATTTATTATATTTTAACATTCCATTATATTCATTCCTACAAAATGTAAGGCGTTCAACCCCAGTTATTTGAGAAAGGACTACGCATTATCACTCTCGTGTCTACAATATTCCGGAAACATAAACGTGTTTGGCAGTAGGTGTCAAACGTCAATGTTGGATTCAAAAATAAGGAATCAATGTCATTATATCGAGGGATCGGATTTACGTGTTCTAATAATCCATTAAATTTGTATAAATATTTGCAGTAAAAAGTTTGAAAATATTCACAAAAATATGCTCGATTGGAAACCGTGAAAAGGGAAGCCATGCATCATATTACGCTCACACTTGTAATTACGCTGAAAAGTTCACCAACGTCACGACGACATGAATTTCTCCAGATGATCGTTATTTCCCAGTTAAATGCGTCGTATAATTCAGATATAGAAAACGTATGTATCTCGTAAAAACAAAAAAAATACACATTACAAATATAAAATTATATTTACGGATTAAAATAAATAGAAACAAATATGAGTAACAATGTTTCCAAGAAAAATAATCCAAAGAATCAGCAAATTGCAGACGTATATGATGGTTTTGAAGAAAATAGGCAAAATATGCATTATATGCATCGGAAAATCATGTTTAAATGATTGGAAACTGGGAGTTCCGTATACTTTCTTTCTGTGGGGAACATTTGCAAAATAAGCGAGTAATATTTCGAAATACATGTATAGACATATAGGAGTATTCGTTTGAAATACTAGATTTAAAAAGGAAATGAAATGCTACATAACGGAAACGAAACGGAACTGACATTGCAGTAGCAATTTACCATTATCGGGATTGGGAAAAGTCGTTTATTAGATGCGTCAATCCGCGCGAGTACCGAGTTGTAAATGAGGTACACACAATTGCGCTCTGGAACCACTTAATATCCCGATTAATGAAGACTGAATGACGTTTACAGGCGGCGTTCTGTTACTAAATACTCTCCGAGAGAATGCCGCGACGCGTATCCCTCTACCCTCTCTGGAACTGTCCCTTTGCCATCCTCGCCCTCTATCCTCACACAATTACTAATACAGGTGGTCGATTGAGCCACTAGCGTACCCATACAAACACGCTCCCTACACAATGACACATGACAGCACACACAGCAACCAGCAAGCAACGCTGCCACCACATCCAATACGTACCACACCCAGCAATTATACGATAATACCACTACTAACAATTCGGTAATTAACTTGTAAGTATAATCTATAGAGCTACGCCACAGGGTAGAAATTAATACACGGGAAATAACATAATGCCGATTGTGAGTTGTTAGGTTGTAGCAATCGTTGCAACTTTAGGTAACAGTATTATTTCCGTCGTGCACATTGTAGACTTTAACAGATTACCTGTGACATGGGCAGTACGAGATGTACATGTGCAAAGCACCTCCCAGACATCAAATACGTAAACCTACATTCATTTTGGACCCACATCGTTCGGAGCGGTATCAAGGAAGCAAAATATTTATCGAGGGGATTGCGAAAGGAAGTAAGGAAATATCCAGCGCATAGAAACTGTGATAACCGCGGAATTCCGGCCGACTACGAGCAGGCGATGGCGCGTGGAGGTGCGAAGCGGGGCGGAGCGGGCCGGCGCTCTCGGGAGCGCGCCCTCGGAGGCCCTCGAGGGCCATCTGGGCGTCCCCAAAGGGCGCGAGGGCCCGCAGGCCGCCCCCGGGAGTCACCCTCCTCGCCGCTCCCAACGCGTCCACCACCGCCCCAATGAGGACTATCGACACGAGGCTAAAACCAAACCCACCCCTCGGCCCCGTCCCCTCGCAGGCGCAGAGTACACACGACCGCCTACACCCCCTCGCCCCGCCCCGCACGCCACACCCGCCCCCGCACTCCGCGACCGCCCGTGCCGGCCCCCTGCGCGCACACAGACCGCCTCTCGCCCGCCCGCCCGCCCGCCCGCCCACCCGCGCGCCTGCCCGCGCGCCTGCCCGCCCGCTTATCTGCTGGGCGCAGTCCCGGCCGCCGTCCCAGAGCACACAACAGCGCCCCCCTTCCGCACTCCGGCCCTCCGGTCGCCCGCTCAGCTCATCAACCCTCCACCCTCCACCCCCACCGCCCGCCCTCGCGCCGCCCCCGCCCGCCCCGCTCCAACGCCGCCGCCGCCGCCACCGTACCCGCGCAGGCGCCACGGCATCTGGGCGTGGTTCCCCGTTGGCGTCACGCTGACGTCACACAGCGCGGCGAGCTGCCGCCACCGCGGGTGGAAGCGGCAACGGGGACGACGGCGGGGGCGAGGGCGCGGACGCGGGGGCGGAGAACACGCTGGCGGAGAGAGACAAACGGCCGAGGAAGGGGTAGGCACAGCGTGCGGGTGGGGCTGGTGGGGGCGGGGAGCGGCGCCGAGGGTGGGAGGCGGGAGGGAGGGCGCCACCGCACGGGGAAAGCGAAAGCAGGGGCGGAGAAACGCGCTGAGGCGAGGTGGGGAAGGAGGGAGGCGGGCGGCGGGGCTGCGTTTTCCCCGTTGCGTACCTCGACGAGGAGTGTGATGTGTGGGCGTGAGAGACGGAACCTGCGCCCGCGCCCGCGCCGTCGCCCGAGCCCCCGCCCTGTACCGCCTCCTCCTCTGCACGCGTTTCTCGCAGGTTAGAGCGCAGAGCTGACATTTGACAGGTTAGAGGTTCAAATCGTCGCCCGAGACGCGGGGCCTCCGAGGAGGAAGAAGCGCGAGGGCGAAGGGTGGGAAGCGGGGCCCGGAGAGAGGAATCTAAGCGCGTGCGCTGCCAGCGTTGGAGACAAGCCCGTATAGACCCCATTTCAACGGCGAGACGTCCCTAAAGAAACTAACATGGTGGAAATCATCGACTAACACGTGGAAGCAGCATTAAGAAGAGATAGTACCGCTTCCTCAAAATATTTTCATTGCTGAGGGCTATAGTTATTCATTGATTTATCCGTTCGTTCTTTACATTGTGCATTCTTTCGTTCCGAGGAGAGAACGGGAGATAGTGTATAAACTACTTCGTTATCAGAATATCTCTAAGGGGATCTGCAATCTTACAGTATGCAAAATATCGCTGCATTTTGTTAGTTGGTACGAACAAAACGCACCGCACACTGCGGAAGAATTTGATTTGATCTTACTACATTTGATTAGGTTTGAAACACACCTGAGATAACTTTCAAGTTGAATAACATCAGATTTATTCTTCTAGCTCAAGTGAACAAGAATGAAGGTCATAAAACCGTAACATCCAGTCATTGCAATTATGAACGCCTGTTCAATAATAAAACATTTTTTTTTACATATGAAGTTATATAAGACACGAAAGAAATTATTTAAATATATTCATAGCATGTTTTGACAGACACCTATGCAGCTATAAAATTAAAAAAAAGTACCGTAATATAAAAATAAATAT
Source organism: Teleogryllus occipitalis (assembly GCA_011170035.1). Classification (NCBI taxonomy): domain Eukaryota; kingdom Metazoa; phylum Arthropoda; class Insecta; order Orthoptera; family Gryllidae; genus Teleogryllus; species Teleogryllus occipitalis. The sequence goes on along the minus strand of BLKR01015361.1, from coordinate 75,011 downwards.
TCAAACTTGAATTTCAATTACAGCAAAACAACAACGAGTTTCATTAATGAGTTACAAATAGATATTGGAGCACATACAGTTGCTCCATCGCTTAAAAACAATGCTGCTAAATCGCTAAAAAGTAAATAAATCGCTAAAAACTAATCCTTTACGCAACTTTACAGATTTCACTGTAAGTGAAAGTATAAACTACATTTATTAAAATAACCTACACTGACTCACACTGACCCCGTGAAAGCAATTTCGCCCAAGGCCTACATAACCTCAAATTAGGGCTCGGCTGCGTCCTCAATAGCAGCAGCTGGTGACTGCCGGGGAGAACACGGGCTTCGACAGGGTTGATATTTTAAGGGAGCTTCCGCAGCGTGGCGGGGGAGAAGGGTACGCGTCAGCGGCTGGGCCAGGGGGCGGCGGGGGGAGCGTGTGCGGCCGCGGGGAAATGTGAGGGGTCACGGGTTCGGCTCCGATCCAAGCGAAGGCGAGAGGCGACGCTGGCGGCGGCGGCGGCGGTGGCCTGACGCTGGTCGCTAGGGACTCCGCGGGCGTCCAGGGACGGTGCGAGTCGACCCGACGCCTCAGCGATAAATTCTGCGTTGCGGCGAGCCTTGCTCGTCCGCGTGCCAAGAGGATGCTGGAAAAGACTGTCGATGTCGACGCCTTCAGGTCTTGCTCGCCGCCCAACCGTTTCGAAATTGAAGAGCTTATTTCGAAAATGTACATCCATTACAATTTTTCAGGAAGTGAAAGTATTCACACTCAACTTTCAAGATACTATTCAAAAGTTTTCGAATGCCGTTTAACATCGGAGACATTTTTGATAGCATGATAGGAAAGCGATTCGCAAATGTATTGATTCTAATCACCAGTAACATTTCTAATCACTCATAACACATTTCGGAGCTGCGCTCATCAATTTCGAAACCACCTAGCTCGACCTGCCCAAAACTGACTCTAGAATCGCCACGCAGGGAAGCTGTGGGGACAGGAGTACTACAGGAGTCTCGCGAAACACTTCAGTCAGTTTTGGAAAGATAGGTTCGTAGAAAGTAGCGCCGTCAGTCAAACGCGATGCGCTTGTTCCAACCAGATCTTTAAGTAGAGAATGCAAAAAATACTAATATTATTTCTCGTTTTCGTGATACTAATTACTAACTAATGTACGAGGATTAATGTTCCTTGTCGAGAAAGACATTCTTTATTTTTTTGCTGATTTCGTTTGTCGAATATTTAGCACAAACTCTTTCAGCATATATTTGGGAACACGACTCGAATCGCTCGAACACTCGTCGAATCGGAATATGGAATTGTGATTTCCGTGCGGATCGGGGAATGGAATAAAAGGGGAGTGGTTTGATGGCACAGGAGATGTGTGGGGAAAAGTGGCTCAGGCTGTGCCCGGGATATTTGCCACGTTGATCTGGAAGCAGCTCTTTAGAAAGTCCTGGTCTAGGCATTTCAAGGGCGCACGGCTTTGTCAGTAGAAGAGCCTGACTTTCGGAGGATACGGCGATGCTTCGCAGGGCGAGAATGCTTGCAACAGAAGTGAGGTTAAGCCGTCGATTTAAGATAGTATAATTCAACAGCGTTGTTTCGCTAGAGAGAATTCACAAACCCTCGTTTTCTCCATGATCAAACCCTGGTTTGTTCCTCAAGTGCCCGCGGGCAGAAGTTGCCCTAGGCAGTGTCCCATTTGTTTTGTAAATATGGTTAGTACTTGTGAGGGCAAGATCAGGAAAATCATTTAAAAGTAAATGCCATATTTAAAAAAAATTGATAATGCTTGGGTTTCGTTTGAAAGTATTTAATATTCATAAAATATTCTAAAATGAATTATACGTTATTTTTTAATAAAGAAAAAGGAGTCGGCTTGATTATTACACATTTGAAATTTTCCAATTGTTCCCTTTCCTCAAATGTTTTCTCTTGATCCATCACCGATAGAATACGATGTCATCAGTATTACATTCACGTTCGTTACAAATTCATGTTATTACCTTCATTATGATCAGTTAATTATATACTACGAACTTCATAATTGTTTGATACTATATTATTAACCATAATCGCAAATGAACCCCATTGCTAAAAGGGTTCTGCATTACTAGTACAACTCGCGTGTAAATGCGTATAATCTGACATGTGATTCTGACAAATGCAATCCTTTGATATCTGGAATATACTCCGAGTTATTGTTAATGCGATATCGAGCGGTATTTTTTGGATACTAAAATTAAATGAAAGCATCATACTTAGGATGAATTAATATTATTTCTATTAACTATTAGTCTTCATTCTTTGAATTGAGAATTCACTTTCGCAAAAGAATTACGAAATTTCTTTAATCTTGGAACCAAAATGGCGAGGTACCGTGGAAACATTAACGTCTGTGTGAGCATATTTTTCTTTCCGAGAACACGCCAAACAAATTCAGAGTAAGAATGTACCTAAAAAATCTTGATTTCGGCGTGAAGAAGCGCTTATCTTTTCGCTTCTCCACTCATTATTTACAGCACTATGGTTTCAATTAAATGGGTGCATACTTTTCGTTTGCGTTTAATGCTTCTTAGAAATACCAGAATCTAATCACCCTCCTCGACGGGTTACCGAGGAAAACACTCAAATTAAGGAAACGTAATATAGAGGTCTGTGGAAAGTGAATATGATCCAGCAGCCGACTTACTAATTGGAAGAGAGGAACACTTGCGGCGTGTGTTCAATTCTCCTTCACGTTCACTCTGTTTATATATTATTTGCGCACAACGGGTGAGGATTGGGTGTATCATTGTAGATTTGTTCGTAGATTAAATATTAGGCACGTAGCAAATGCATTTTAATGAATTTTTGGTCTTTAAATGGGGAAAGGTTTGTAAATTGGTGTTCCATGGTGATATGTGAGCGGCTTATAAGGACTACTCAAATTTGCTATACATTATCGTGGTAAATAAGTCAGTGCAATTGGATACCGCGAAAGATCAGTCTATAAATATTTCGCCTGAAATTAAAATTTTCCAGTTCCCTGCTAGTACTCGAGATGAAACAACGCAATAAAACATATGAAAATTTTTGGAAAAGAAACAGAAAGGAAAAAAAACACTTGTGTACTTTTAAAGAAACAAAAATTGTGAGACAGCAACAAAAATTGGGGTGTGGCTGACTGAGGGAATTCCCTTTTACGTGGAAAACTGAATATAGAAAGCATGAGAATGCGCTGAACGGCAGAAATCCGTTTTTCAATTAACGGCTTTTTCTGTTTTTCCGACCACATCGCCCTTTTTATAAATTTCACTCCCAATCGTTCGTTGTTCATTTCAGAAACCTTATACGCCACTGCCGCCGCAAACGCACCCGCAGTATTCATTATGTGGTCACGGTTCCCCCGACGGTGCTGGGGCAAGGTCGGTTGCCCTCGATCGGGAATTACGAGACAGGCAACCTTCAATATGCCAGGGTATTCCAATAGTGCGCATCGAAAATCGTTGCAATATTCCCAAGTTCTATTAGAAATAAACGGCAAGTTTCGATGTCAATATTTTTTTATTTGCTCTTCGATGCGATAAAGACGGGTTGTTGATATTTTTTCATTTTTTCTCTCGAGAAACCAAATTTGTAGGGATGGAAAATGGATTGCTTTAAATAATTTCCGGACTTAATTTGGACGTTAAAAAATATACACGTTTCAGGATAAGAACATTCTCCCGGAAATATTACTTGAAGTAATGCACTATGATGAGGCATTTTGCTGTTCATTAACACAAAGCCTTTCTGATAACTGGGAAATACAAGTTCGCAAGTAAGACTGCTTACGTGATTTTGCCACTTTAATGACATTCCTCTCTTGAAAACACTGCAGTATATTGCAAAAGCTACAGTCTTGTTAAGACAGCAAATCCGCTGTCTTCTCGCACTTCATCTTCGACGCATCCAATTAACTGGTGTTTAAAATCCACCGCAGGACGGTATTCAAACCAAAGTCCTTGCTGCCTGCGGTGCTCTCACAGCGGATTACTCTGCTTCGCAATGCAGCGGAGCCCAAACTGCTGCTCCGCAACCTCTCTAAAACGCAGTTAAGCATATAGGGTGGTGGGCCCGATTGTCTAAAGACGTCCCCTAAACTCCGCATTTCGTATGCCACTCCCTTCCAACTGCGGACCGGGTCCGCTCAGCGCAATGACATTTCCGTTCTCCACCCCTCCCCCGCCCCGCCCCGTGGCCCGTCCGCCAGCCCCGCCCTCGCCCCTCCCCCGGCGTTAAATACGGCCAATCCCCTGTGGACGACGACGATAACGGGCTCGATTCTTCACAGGCAAGGACGCTTGCCTTTCCGCTTGGAGTCGCAATTTCGCTGCTTGAAACATCCCTCACTATCTGCGGGAAGCACAATCGCGCTTGTGGAGCCGTTCGCGCAGAAGAGGCGGGCGAAGGCGCAGGCAGCGGCGGTGGCGGTGGCGGTGGCGGTGGCGGCGGTGGTGGGAGCAGTGGGTGGTGTGGCGGTCGTGACGGCAGAGCACGGTTCTAGCCACGGTAGTACGGGGACGGATGACGCGGATATGTATGTCGCGACTAAGACGTACCGATTACCACAGACGTGATCGTGGTAGAGACCACTGTGATGGCGATATTTAAGGCAGCGATGTCACTGGCGGGAATATTCGTGGCGGGATATTGTGGTGTGCGATATTGTGGTGGCGATATTGGAAGCAGTGAGGTCGGTGGCGGCGTTGCCGAAGGCAAAAATGTTCGTGAGGGCGATATCGGCGCGGAAATCAGTAGGGAAAATGTCGGTAGCGGGAATGTCTGTGGTGGGAACGTCTGATTAAGGAATATCGGTTGTGGGCATGTCAGTAAGAAATGTTGGTGGTGGCAATGTAGATGACATCGTCATGTCGGAGGCGGCAACGAGGATGACGATACGGGGATGGCAGTGGCGTGTGGCGGTTGGGCGGCATGATGATAACGTGGGCACGGCGGCGAGGGCGCAGGCGGCGAAGTCGCTGGCGGGGAGTTCCGAGCGGTGATGTCGGTGGCGGCGGCGCCGGGGTAGCCTGGAACCGAGTGGGAGATGAGAATGGGTCCGGACGGGCGAGCGAGCGGCGCGGCGCAACGCGGCGCGGGGCGGAGCGGGCAGAGGCGGGGCGGGGAGGGGAGGGGCGAGGCGGGGCGAGGCGGGGCGAGGCGGGGCCGCGCATTAGCGTATTAGCAGAAGACTGGAGAGGAAAATTCTGATGGATCGAGCTGCGTAAGTGCCTGCGAAGGCGCCTGATGGAGCGCGGCTGGGGTGGGGTGGGGCGCGGGTGGAGAGGGGAGGATCCTTGCCCGCTTTCGAAATGCGTTGGATGCGCGTTCGGCTTTTTATGTGCTTTTAGCTCGTTGCCCGATTGAAAAAGTGAAAGAAAAGGACTCGTATGGACCTATAGGCAGTGTTTCTGGGTGTCACACTAATGAGTTCAGAAATAATGAACTGTGGATACTTCTCTTTAGAAGTTTGTAGGTTAAGTAAGCTCCTGACCTTGCATTGACCACTCATCTATACTGATTTTATTTCTGACACCGAATAATGCAGCGGAAGGTTTGAAGTTTTCCTGGTATTGCCTTGTGTTATAAAACGTATCACTGGATGTGCTATTGAATCGAGTAAATAGGGATGTAATACAGATGGAAATAACTGACAGGATTTAAAGAATTTAAATAATGTCTGAGGTACAATTACAACGCTACATTCACACAGAAAAGACATCTACTCATCTGACTCGTGTGCCAAAGGGCGATGTTACGTTACGCTTTGGACGATTTTTGAAAAGTCCCGTAACGCAATCGCAGTAGAGTGAGTGAAGCGATACTGACAGGCGCGGAAATAAAAGAGATTTCTCGTGAAATTTTATATTGCAAATCCCATTTCCCCGGGAGAAGTTTGCCTGTCTGATTGGACGAAATCCACTTTTGGGGATTTCGTTGCAGGGTAATTCTTGATTGTCAATTTGTTCAAAAGGTTTCATTTGTTAAATAGGTTTCTACGGACGGATATTTTGCTACGGTGAGCAGAGTCAGGATTCGACCTCTAATAACTGTTGACATTTATCTATGATTACAAGCTACGTAAAAAAGTAATGAACATGTTACCGTGTTTCTATTGGCACTATATTCAATCACATGGCTTTCAGGACGAGAAGAGCGAATTCTGACTGACCCAGGTTGGTGAACCGAAATAGCACTAGGCCTGAACGGCACATTTTGTCAAACTCCCGGCCGAGCTGCTTTCAAATCTCCGTAAATCCGAGCTCGTAAAGTAGAATATCCAGATCTCTCCGCAAACCCCGGTAAATACAACAGAGCTACAGTTCGCAATAGACTTAAATTCTGAATTTCTGGTTGATACTTGAATATTAAAGCTAAAGCTATACCCATGTTATGGCGAAACATATGCTCGTCCTTACCTTCTCACAAACCATTTTGGATTATCTACTTTGTCATAATGCACCATTATTCTGCCCAATTGTGTGGAATGTAAGTATGGTATGTTTTAGATATTTTATTGCAAAAGTTAATTATCGCTGGAACTGGAAAATCGATTTTTCCAATGAAGCTCATGAAACAAATGCACTCATGTGATGAATGAAATATGCGAGTTATAAATGAAAGAATTTACAAATCCGATATGTAAAACATCCATCGCAAATATGTATAATATTAGATGATAGATATTAGATATGATTACGAATATATTTTCCAAAGTGGTTTTAATACTTGCAAAAGGGTTCAAGATTACGCTCCACTTAGAACCCACATAATACAAGAGGGAATTTCATATGTGATTAGAGGCGGAATTCGATTATATTTTTGAAGTAACTTCCAAGCAAACTTCATAAAACTTGTTTTAAAACACAGCTTATACGTGTATTTGTTATATCACACCCAAGCCATAAAACTACACTGTTTAACTCTTTCACGAACCGAACAATCCGCAATTTTTAGTCATAGTGTATCTCGTCCCGCGCAGACAGGACGAAAATACTCCCTCCGTTTTATAATTCCCTCTAATATTTGTATGATAGGCGCACTCTGCTCTCCTATATACGACCCCATCACTTCACACGCGACCGACGTTATCGTTGTGTGCGCCCACAAAAGCGTGACGTCAAAGACGCCTAACGATTCCGAACCGCGAGTCGTTCGCGAGCCGACCCTGAACGGCTCTTGGAGGTCGCAGCCTCGTTTGGCGCTCTCTCCACTCCTCGCCCCTTTCCCCGCACCGCTCTCCCGTTTTCCTCGTCAGGCTCCTCACCCTGGCGCGCCCGCCTCGCTCACCGCCGCCAAGCCCGTCGGGTGATTCCACGCCGATATTAAGGTCGCTCCCAGGGTTTATAACTTTTTAATTGCATTAATGCGCTCCTCGTTGCCCACGGCGTCGGCCTGGATGCTGGGGGCGGGGCGCGGGAAGGCGCCGTGGCGGCGGCGACGGTAGCGCCGCCGTCATCGTCGTCGTCACTAGCGGCGACGACGACGGGGTGTCGCCCTACTCCGCCGAGAACCTCGACCGAATTTATGAGGGAGGTACCGAACTTAGAGGAAAGACGTCACATCTCTCATACTTCACCACCAATAAGTCAAGTCGCAGAATTTATTTGTGAAGTTTTTTTATCGGTGGTAAATGTTGCTGCAGATCAAGGTCAGTGCTCCGTTGACTTGCTACTGTGGGGGTCTGAAGGCTGTGGTCTGAAGGCGATCTGGTACTGCATCCCAGGGAATCCTCGAAAACGAACCGAGGTAGAGGGCAAAAGGGAGGTGTCGCTGAAACTGAAGGTGTTTTCAACAGGGGATTGTCTTGAAAACATGCGTACTTTCAAGAAGAGAACTAATCTCTTTCTTACTAATAATCCGAAGCAGTTAGAAGTGTGAACACATTAGATTGAAAACTATTCAATTACTTTTCCTTTCGTGATTCCCTGAATATCCAGATTGGATGGGTCAAGTTGAATATTACGAAGGAGAGCTATTCAAGATTTCTAATATTGAAAATTGTATTTGACCGAATTCTCAAACGATTATTACCAAATATGAAGGAAAAAACAAACAAAAGAGAAACAGATGCCAATGTTTAATATTTTCAGGAGCAATCTATTTGTTTTTATTCATTTTTTTTATTTACAGCAAGAGCGGGCTATCTTTTAATAAGAGATCGGGATAAATCTTCAAGACATTTAAGAAATTCCAAAATTAAAGTTTTCCAGAAGTAACGATATCGACAGTGTAGTATCTGTTTTTTAAACCCCTGAAATATGTTTTAAACCAGCTTCCAAGAATTCCAAAATATTTCTGGGAACAATTTCTGAGAAGGTTCTCTGAATAGGATCGTTTCTGAGGAGTAAAATATTGCGAAACAGCAGGAAGAGCAACCTAAAAAAATGTACTTATTACGTAATTTCTCAGAATTATAAGCGCGGAGTTGCGGATGAGATGAATTCCGACCGCTGAATGAGTTGCGTACGCAGATCTCAGAAATAAAAGCAAACATATTGCAAGTTTGTAGTCGAATTCCCTGAAATGAAAACAAGAATTGTCAGGTTCTGTAAGTAGGGTACAAACTCATATAATGCTCGAGTTATTTACGTTGAATGTTGCCATAAATTTATTGAAAAATCTTAATCACATAAAATAAAGTAGATGTCAAAGAATGCGAATAGTATCACGTGGAAACTAAATAATTTTTAAGACACGCCATTATTATTAGACAAAACCTTTTACCTGAAGGGGAAAATGAACATATGAGTAAAAATTAATATAATTTATAAATTATCATATTAATTTAATTCTTTATTTTTTAATTATCTAATTATTTCATACTATCGAATAACATTACTGCATCACAGATTTTTTTTCGTATCCACTTCGGTCTCTCTACGAGATACATGGTGTGCGAGGTCTGGGATCATGTACGGGTATCTAGGATCTTTTAGCTTCGCAGCTGTATTCCACGTTTCCAACGCTTGTCCTGGAGCGCTGTAGATTTTCCAGATCAATGAGGTGAATATGGGACCAGCACATCGCTCGTCTCTATGGACGGGAGTTAGGTCAGAGTAGATAGAAAAATCACTCGCTGTCCACGTCCCATAGTTTCTGCGGCATTTGCCTGTAAACGAGCAGTGAAAACACAGAAATAACCGATCAGAGTGCTCGAAACCTACAATTCATATCTAAGCCTTGGTCAAGTTCGACCCATTTCATTTAACTGGCGAGAAAATTCCATGCTACGTCGGGATTGGTACGAAGGGTCTCTCAGTCTACCAAGCGTCAGTCGTGGCCATACACGAATGGCTTATTTCAAAAACAACATAAGACAATGAACGCGTAAGTTACTTACAAATCTAATATTGTCGGAATCGCTTGACTTAGCTGCCTCAAACGATGCATATTCATTCGGAGGATGTGACTGCACTCAATAGCCAGAACACGTTGTTTTCGAAATAAACCATCCATACGCTATTTCAGTCGGTCAACAAAACTTTACATTACTATTTTCTGGAAGCCAACATTGTATGTTGTGAGTGTTAGGTCTCGTCCCTTCTTAATATGCACAAGTTGTAACCTTCTTGACCAAGTCTCTGATCGCAAAAGTAAGCGTTTTCGAGGCGCTGCTCTGCTCATTGAGTGGAGAGCTCAGCGAGGTGCTACAATGGAGCTTGCGGGGTGAAGCCTGCAATACTAGATCCTAAAATAGCAATGATAAGAAACGTAGTACTTTTTTCACAACACATCGATAGTGTAGTACCTTAGAAGTTGAAAACGGAACGAATCATAACAAATCTAAAACAATATTACAAAAAAGTTCTTAGGCAATCAATCGGAATAGAATATACATAAAATGCTTTTTTAGCAGTGTGATTTAGTCGGAGCTGGCAGAATAATGTTAGCAGATGTTCCGACAACTGATACACTTACGACTACATGCGACAGTAGGTTAAATTTCGTCTTTTTAATACTGTTGGCTGGTGGTAGTAATATAATATTATGACCATTTTATATTGAAATATTGATAAAATGTGAAATTGAGAACCTTAGAGTTTCTTTAGCGGAAAAGTCTGCATTCCAACTATTAACGAGTCATCACAACTAACTTGTATTTCGCTTCACGTTTAGAGCTAATTCGCTTAGGTAATCCGTATCCACCTGCAATTTCAGCTCCATACTTCCCGCTAGTTTGTTATTAAGCATGAAACTCTTTCATAGTATCACGTGTATGTGGTCAAAATTTCTCAGCAAAAGCAATTAATTATAAATAGCTGTTACAATAATTAGCAGTTATAATAACTATAACTACCAAAACCTGTTAGTCATCCTGAAACTTTCGTACGTTGTAGGAACAAAATGTACCAACATTTCGAAACAAAGGCAATTAGTTATAAATTCTGACACTGCACAGCGCTCTTCTTACTCAGAACACTCCTCGCGTTACCGGCGGAATTTTGATTCACCCTGAAATGCGTTTAATGCGAGAAGCACCGGAGAGCCGAAAGGACTGCTACAAACTCCACCCTAGACACGCCATACCGAGGGCCCGTGCCTCCACGCTGCCGTCGCTCTCGCAGACTTCGCGAAGCGCGCAAATCACATAACGCGGTTTTTCGGGTCAGCCGACGGCGGCGGGGACGGGGCGGGGGTGGGGCGGGGATGAGGGCGGCGGTGCGTTGCGGTGCCCCGTGCGGAGGCGGGCAGCGTGGCCGAGGGCTCCGCGGGGGCGGCGAAGGCGGCTGCGGCGGTGGTGGCCGTGGAGGGCACGCGCCACCGCCGACCCCGCCCCCCGCCCCCACCCCGCGCCTCCGCCCGCGCGCTAATCCTGCCGGCGGCCGCAGCCGGGGACCGCGTTTCTATGGCAACGCGCGCGCGGAGGGAAAGGGGCGGCGCGGGAGGGGCCACGCAGAGGGGGACGTGACGGGGAAGGGGGTCCGCACGGCCTGGGCGGGGAGACATCTGAATTCCGCGGCGCGAGGAGAGGACGTCAACGTGGCCGCAGCCGAGCCACGACCCCCCTCTCCTCCCCCTCCACTTCCCCCATGCAAATGCTTCGACCCCCCGCTCCGCACTCGCTCATCCTTCCCCTCCCCGCACTCTCGCAGCTCTACCTCTTGCCCGGCCGTCCGCACGCCGCCCGCCCGAGGTGCGAAGGTCAAATAAAACCCCCGTAAAAAAACTTTTTGCTCCTTTCACTTTTTTTTCAAAAACCGCTACGATAGGCGTAACCAACAGAGATTCGCGGAGCTCCGCGTAGCGCGCCGCATCATACAGACGAACGTAGCCACCCGCCTTCCTTAAATAAAAGAGGGAGAGCGGCAAGCAAAAAAGGACGCGCACGAAAGGGAGAGTGAGAGGGGGTGGCAGCGCGGAGGGGAAAACGTGGAAAGTGAGGGGGAGAGGGGAGAGTTCGCGTCCGCGGCAGCGACGCAGTCTCGCGGTGAGAGGTGCGAGAGATGAAGCAGAGAGGGGGTGGAGGGGAGCTGCGAGAGAGAGTGCGAGGGGGCGGGGGCGCGGTGGCGGGATGAGGCACTCGGCGTGCGCCGAAGCGCGCGTCTTTTGTGACCCGGCGCGCGATTTTTCACGAGAGCGAGTCCCCTTTGTTGAGCGCGAGCTGTTTAAGACGGGGGCTCGGTTTGCTGCTCGGCCTGCCGACGGCTAATCGGTCCGTGGTGGCGGGGCCGGAGGCTGGGGCGGCGCAGGGGGGCGGGGGTGGAGGCGGGGAGGGGCAGAGGCGAGGCTTCTGCCGCGATCTCCCGCAGGCGTTCGGGAAAAGCAGCAGCCAGGGCGGTGGCGAATGGAAAGCGCGATTCGGAGTCCCTGCACGATTTTGTTTTGTTTTTTGGCGCGGGTCCTTCGAAAATTGGGTGTTAATCGTGTACGGTGACGAACTGCGCTTCTAAATTCATATCTAATTTAGTTGCAAGAGCTGAATGTTTGTTTCATCAGTATTTAAATTCATTCAAAGTTGTTTTAACACTGATCGTAAAGGACTTACCTGTTATTACCGATCGTGAAAGATGTAGGATTTACCTGTTAATAATATGTCGTCGGGAATTCACATCAAGGATAAACGTAAAAATTAATTAACAAATGTTGAAATCATTTCTATTTTTTTACACAGACATACAACGGTAAATTTAAGAAGTATATAAAAAATGTCATAAGCATGTGGTGAGGTGGTAAAAAAGAGGATACGAATATGTCCCTCACGTGTTGTGAATAAACTAAATATACACAGACTGTGAAACTAGGTTTTACATTTCTTGGATACGCAAGTATGCTCACCGTTATCTGTAGAAAAAAAAGTTATTTGGTTGCAGAGAGATTTCTATTCAATGATTTTTTTTAAATTTTCGGTTATTATATTGTACACCTTGTGCACAGAATCATGTATTCCAATCATGAAAATGCTTTTCGAGTGTACACATCGAACCATAAACTGAGAGATATTCTATGTCATATTGGAAACAGCAGAAACATGTAGCGTATTTGTCAAATAAATAAATAATTGATAGCAATTCTGAAGTTTCTTTCAAAAACAGTGCTTGAGGGGCTTTTCATCTACAATTGCAAATGGTGTAGCATTATGATTGGACTGCTAGCACGAACTACTGTCGAGGAACAACAGTGCTACATTCCTTGAAATCACGAATGTCTTTTTTCTGGCGAAAGGATAGAACATACAGTAAACCCTCGTTAACCCGAATTCCAAGAGACCGAAATAACTGATGCTCGTGATATTAAAATTCATATTATTAGATTATAACGTATATGCGTAGAACTATGTTTCATTGCCGGGATCCAAATTTTATTTCGACAAAATTCGTGTTAAGTGAGTGCTAAGCGTGCTAATGAGGGTTAACTCTAAGAATATGATAGTACAGGATTCACAGACATCTAGAAAATAAAGGAAATCATCATCCACACTGTATTCAAACTCCAGCGCCCCCTATCGCGAAGTTTTTCGTCGCTCTCCCACGAGCGTTAGGGCAACGCAAGGACAATTTTAGTATCATTATCACAGACGGGGAAACACCATTAAGGACAGCTTGTTATACATATGTATGTTTATTAAGTCTCATTGCGAGTTAAAATTGTTTGAAGGTACACCTGCGGAAGTTGAAAGAGAAACTAATATCAATTACCGGAGAGGCGACTAAAGTTGTAAGTTGTCACAAACGTGGCTGCGCGTAAGTCTATTCCGAGGATTTTCTGGCTTAAAAAGCGACGACAGGTGCATATGGCTGTGTAACCGCGTGCAGGGCCAGGCGTTGAGTTGAATATCAGGCGACATTACATCTTTTCCAGATAATGGAAGTTTCAAAGCACTGATTAATAGCTGATAGGACGCCACGTGTTTGCGTAACTACTCTCCGTCATCAGCGATTATTCAAGGATGTTTTCAAACCTCTGCTCGTTCGTTTCATCAGCGTCCACTAAAAAAAGAACGATAGAGCAGAAAAGTAAACATAAAAGTTGTTAGCTTTAATGAAAGGATTAAGCTAACTTTGGGTACACCAGCCCACCACGAAGGTAGTAGGTACGGTAACTTTCGTGTCATTATTCTTGTCTGCCTCCAATCTGCGTAAAGCGCGCCACGAGGTTGCAAAGCATGTTTCGAGTAACGCGAAGTCCCCCCGTTTTTAACCTCGTAATGCAATATACTGTCGTGCGGCAACGTTGAGATATGATACAAACACAACGTCATGCATGGTCCTATGCAAACAGAACAACAGAAGGTAAAATCTATTCTAAATTAAACTCATCGTAGAATCGACAATTTGCTGAATTTTCTGGAATAATATTGAAAACTTTCCAGACTTTTCCGCTCGCTCCCACGAAAATACTGAAATATGCTAATTGCTTCTTAATCATTACGAATTGTAGTGGAAAATTTCGTAAGGGATGAGAAATCCTAATTATATTTTTTACTTTCTCGCCTTACGAAGTTAATGTGCTCGTACGATAATAATATGTACTCGTACTATGAGCATTTTAAGGACGGTCTTTCGAACAGCTTACCGAGTGTAAATACAAGAAATACACAAAGCATTTTCTTCAATAAAATATTTTATTTATTACGCACTACATAGTTTTCGTCCTCAGCTCGTTTCAGTTTTGTGAAACAAATCGTGTTTTCCTCAACCGAATTAAATGCATTGAAGTAAAAAACGGCAGCGAATCTGTGTAGGAATGTTGGGAAAAATAATTTGCACCACTAACAGAGTATACTTCCACATCTCCGCCATGAAACTCGGCATATTCATCACACTTGCAACCTGTTTTACAACATACGGGCAATGTAGTGAGTAGACGACCATTAGCCCTCATATCAAGCGAATACAGGCGCACAGTCCTGTTCTACGCAGCGATAACCGCTCTCTTTTCTCAACATACTTTTCGTTTATCTCGAAAAGCATGTCGAGAAAAGAGAGCAGTTTATCGGTGTGTACATGATAAGATACGACCGCGGTGTACACCACGCTACCGTGGAAAAGTCTGCCGTTATGCTAACGAAACTTCGAAACCTCGCAGTGAACTATTATGATAAATATGTTTGGCTGAACGGAGAGAAATATTCCATTGCTCTTCGACCAAACGATACAATGATGAACGTTGTCTCTCACTAAGAGCAAGAGCAAGATATTCGTAGCTTTCCAGAAATTATGTGATAATTAGTAATATTATGATTAACCAATGTGACCCGTAAATAATGAAATTTAAAGCAATCCAAATATGGCATATTAATGGTAGATTCTATTATGGAGAGGAACACAAGATCCAAGGAACTGAAATACTTTATCGATGAACCATAGTTCCATCCTTCCCTTTCCTATTTGATAAAGACTAGCGGGTGAGTTTTGTTATTTGGGTTATTGAATCTTCAATGTATCTGCGCTGGACCACTGCTAATTAAATTCACTTGCAAAGGTTTAAGTCCAAACTAAATTTATCGAAACTGTTACGGGGTATTTTTTTACGTTACAAGGGCATTAAATATTTTCTGCATATTCAGGATCGTTAAATTCAAACAAGTCTGAACCTTCAAACTTGAAAGAAGCCGCATCATTGACGTTACATGGTCCCTGAATGTGCAAACATTTTCTCAAATGCTGTATCGGAGAGTGAAGGGGAGCCGCAATTCTAACATATCCGCGCTGGCGTCGACGACGAAGGCAAAGGCGGCGACGACGACGGCGGGGGCGGCGGCACCGCGGCATTTATTGAAATAACAGAGCGCTTGCGCCCCCTCTCGCGAATCCCAGACGCAACTACAACAGGCACATTGAGACCGAGAGAACCGCCACAGCCCTTCAGTTTCCTCTCGGCGCCAGCGATTCTCTCGTCGGCTTCCAAAGGGCAATTCCGGTGGCGCGGAGGGCGGGCAGGGGGTGCGTCTGTCCCCGTACTTCCCGCCCTTCGCCCCCTCACCCGCCCTCGTGCCGACCCTGTCGCGCACCCGGGCGCGCCGCCCCCACCGCCCCAGCGGGGGGAGGAGGGGGAGGGTTCCAACAGCAGCTGGCGAGGAGAGCGCGTTGGCGAGCCACGGACTACCGACCGCGCTACAAAGCTCCTGCGGGTGTATTGTCTAAGCACAAAGCCTCATCGCCCCGGCCGCGCCCGCCCGCCTGGGCTCCCACCCCGCCCCCACTCCCTCCTTCCCCTCCCCGCCTGTCTCCGATGGTATCGCCGTCGTCGTCTTGCCAGGCGCCGCTGCCGCTGCTTCTGCTGGAAGTTGTTTCTGCTGCTGCTGCGCGGAGAGCTCCAGTTCCTCTCGCCGCCGCAGCAGCTCGCTCGGCGCCCCGGGAGAAAGCGGTTCGCACTGACGCTGCCAGATGGCAGCACCAACGACCGTCACACGCAGCAGGGCAACCAACGGCGCCGTTGGAGAGGAAAGCTGCTGCCGTTTGGCGGCTTTTCGATTCGACACGCGATTGCCTTATTATTGTTGCTATCTGCACACTGACCCTTTCAGCTTGGCATATGACATGTCTTTGAGAAACAGGGGTCTTGCCCTTATTTTTAATGTAAAGAGATGAGTTCCGGTTTGGTGGAGGTGTGTTGGCAAAATTTTATGGAGGGTTTTTCTTGCACGTTCAAATATCCATCTTTCACAGGTTTTACGATTAATACGACCTTAAGATTAGGAAACCCACTAATGCATGCACATTCTTAGTATTACAGTATTACATTACCTGTTATAAAAGAGAAACTCTTTTTGAAAATAATTTTTTGTGAAAGGGAAAATAATGAAACTGCTGAAAAAGGTTTATATTTCTCCATGGTCCTTTAAAAATCCCGGAAGGACGACCCCTTCTTCTGTGGGTACGGTATTCAAAGCTCTAAATACATTATCATGGTAAAGAATGAGCGGCACCTGAACTAAAACCAGACTATCTACAATAATAACGTTCGGGCGTTTAGTGAGACGGGTGTTGACAATGGGTTCATTAGGGTGGTTATAATATCAAATATAATAAGACAGTAGTACAAGCATTACGCATGAACCATAATTTAAAAATAGCTAGACTAACAAAGAGCAACATTCTAATATTGTAATAGAAGTTATAATAATTATCTGAATTTTGGAGAATACATAGAATATTAAGTAATTACAGATGGATATAGTATCTAACATTGGATACGATGTCTATCAAATTTTAACACTGCTTAAAACTACAACAGAGTTTATACAATAACATATGAATATTCATTTAATCGAATTTACCGTCGGAAACAAATTGCCCTAAACTGTAAAGGCATACTCGCTACTGACGAGCATTCTACCTCACCTAGCGAACATTGATTCAGGCGGGTGGCACGGTTTATTATAAGCACCTCCGGTGTGTCCGGAACATTCGCTGCGTAAATCGTTTGTGTGAGTTCCGGCGTTCCAACGCAATATACCATATTTAACTCGGCGTATTGAATTTACAGATGCACGTTCCCACGAAACATTTTCACCGAGTCCTAGAATTTGAAGCGCGCTGTGTATGCGACTGGCAAAGAGGCCATCGGCGAGTTCGCGGTGTGCGTACCGAACGCCGAAATATGTTATGCTAGATTGGCGTATGTACACTCGAGGTCATATCGAATGCTTTGTGACTAAGCAGAACTTCACGTAACTTTTCAAACCAAATATGTGAAATATGTCTAATGGCTTTTATTGACTTTGGAAAATTTTATTTTAAAATTCTCCACTTTCAAATTCTCAGAAATGTATTAAATGGAGGTTTTTATTTTTATTGTAATTTTTTGATGTAGTGACTTTTAGATTTGCATGAACGTAGCATTTCCCCACCCAATCTAACTTACTTTTGGTTTACGTGAACTTAGTGCATTTTTCCAACAAGAAATGAGAAATATTTTTACTGAAATTCATTTTTGAAATTTTCTTTTAAAAAATTTCAATATTCACGAAACAATTTTTTGCTCTGATAAAGTTCTTCAATTTTTCGGGAAGTTCTGGAAATCGTAGTGGCTGTTTCTAGGGAATTATTTGTTTAGAAATTTGTTCGAAAAAGGATGAGGATCAATGGAGAATCAGCGAAAATAGAATGACATGGTGTGGAAGTTGTAGAAATAAAATACAAGACGAATTTTAAAGCAGTATATTTTCAATAAATACTATGCATAATAACATGACCATATTGAATTAAACATGCTAGATGGAAATTGAATTCACTTACTTATCATAAACTTTAAATTTTAAGTTTTAAAAGTTCATCTTTCCCTCGACATTTTCTACATCCACCTCCATTTATAATACTGTAAGGTGAAACAACACGCTCAGTATTATTCAATATTGGGCTTTATAATTATGGATCCCAAACGAATGCGGCAGGTCGTTCAAACAGTGCTTACTGAAGCTTCCTTCCAGAAATCGATTGAAAAGTGTTCCAAATCGCTGCTCTCGGGCCCGCTGTAATGACCGGGAAGGCCGAGAAAAGCTACTTTGCTGGGGAGCGGCCAGGAAAGTCCGCTCCGCATTTGCTCTAAGTATTCCCAGAAACTGTTATCGAGAGTCTGTCCGTCAGGCGCTCATCGAAATCTTCAGGCCATGCCGGAAGAAGGCCGAGCCGGGGCCGAGCCGTGGCCGGCCGGACCGGGCGAGCCGCGAGGGCATGGCTTCAAAGTACTCTAGCACTCGAAAGGCTTACGCAGCGGAGCCACGCTGCTCCACGGGGAACCCCTACCAGCGCTCCGCGATCGCCCCCACCCGCCCCACCCCTTCCCCTCCTGCCCCGCTGATTCGCTTCCAGACAGCTCTTCAGAAGCTCCCCTTCCCCCCTCCGACCCCGCCCACGCCCGCGTTCCCCGTCCCCCGCCTCACGCAGTCGCCTCCTCTCTGTGTGCGGCGCTCGAAAACAGATTTCTCCCCATGGGGGCCTCATAACTGCTCGGGCAATATGGACAAAGCTTGGCGGGCCCCAGACGAGAGTAATATACACGCACCGAGATCTAGGCGGCGGGCAAGGGCGGAGGGGGGAGCGGGAGAAAGGGGAGGGAAAGGGTGGAGGCGGGGGCACAGGCGAGAGGGGGCGCTTTGAGGGCGACTTTGAAGACGTTCAGGGCTTTGCAACGCGCCTGCATTTGTCTGGAGGGCACGCGCCTGTCTTGGGGAGCAGACGCGCGTCTGTTGCCCCCGGCACCGCCCCCGCCCCCGCCCCCCCGACGCCGCCCCCGCCCCCCGACGCCCCGACGCTGCCGCCGCCTAATTAAAAATCGGATGTTCTGCCCGCCAGCGACCCGCCGACAGCCAACGTTGTTTTTAATAAATACCGCTTTCGCCAGAAGAGCGACCGCGCCCCCGAGCGCAGAGATTGATCCAGGGTCCGCGAACGCCGCAAAGCCTGCACACAACGGATTCATGTATGGCGCGGCGTTATTAACCTTCGAGTTCATATTGATAGAAGATGTTCCGTTATTGCTTGTGTGTGGAAATAGATTTTGCCCGCACGGTCGCGATCAATTTCAGTACTGCAGATATTATTAACTATTCGAGTCCGAAAATGCAAATTTATTTGCGTTCTATTACGTGAAAACTGAAATATCTCTTCTGCGAAACTGAGAAGAGAAATGGAATCGAGATGATTTTTAATTATTTTTCTCGCTAGATAAACAATCCGAAGTAGATATTTTCGAGTTTTGTTAATAAACGTTTCTCTTTTATGGGTGCATGTATTGTTGACGAAACAAGAGAAGTAGAACTGCATATGTGTTTGGAAATATGCTAGAAAGTGAAGTGAAAGAGGGAAAATGGTTATGTTTACGTTTAAACGACGTTGGTGACTCAATTTTAATTACATAAAATGAGTAAAAACAGTTTTCATTTTAAAATTCAGTTTATTATTATTATTATTATTATTATTATTATTATTATTATTATTATTACTATTATTATTATTATTATTATTAATAATAATAATAATAATAATAATAATAATAATAATAATATCATCGTCATTATTATTGAAGAGAAATTATCTGAACACTGCCTTTTCGATTCTGTGGAATACAAAAAAAGTAAAGATCGGGAACAAGAGCACGAACCAAGAAAATGTTATTCAAAACGATTTCTATCTATACACAATCAAAAGAAGAACTACCTTGATAACTCGAATTCCGTGACATCTCCAATTTGGAAAATGAGCATTACATGGTCATTATAAATGTGTGTATTAATGTGTGTGAGTTTCACTACATTCGAAATTCAGTAACTCGGTTACGAATCTGATTACGACGATATAATAGATTACTATTTCCGTTTCTCCATCAGATTCTAAAGATCGAGGGTTCACTGAATAATAATAATAATAAAAATCCTCGAAACATCATTTCTAGAACTGGCAAACTACTCAGACCTCGGCAATACTTACGAATAGTGAATTCGATTTAAACATCTTCGATGAGATGATTAAGTATCGACTTCGATAATAGGCATTGATCGTAGCTGAAACCCGGTTATTACGAAATATTCGGCAACACGGCAAGTGGGAACAGAGGTAATGTATAATAGATGGCTTATTAGGAGACAAATTTCAAGTGAAACTCTCCCATTGTATTTCTCAAATATTATTTACAAAAATATAATAGAAAAACAATAAAATATGTAACTACCTTCGAAAACTCGACTACACTACATCTCAAACCCACTATTATAATTCGGCTCCCAACAGGATATTTAGATAACCGAATTTTTCCTGTCCTTGATCCATTGAGGAAATTCTGACGTGGTCCCTTTCCTTTTCATATCTAAATATAGCTCTCCTCCCTCCAAAATAACACAATCCCAATAGATTTCAATGTTAAATAAATAAATATGAAAAAATACGAATGAATGAATAATGAAATAAATAAATTGCTTCGAATTAAAAAGATTACACTGTTCGACAAAATAAATTGTTGTATTTCTCAAAAATATTATTCCACAGGAGAGCATCTACCTCCGACCTTTCCTGCAACACGCCCGCGCGAGCAGTACTCAACAGTCCCGGCGGTTGAGATGGCGCCAAGCGTGTCCTTTCGGCCTGACGAGGGCCACGCCCCCGCGACTCGGGTTGGCCGCCTACGCACTTCGATTTTCTCCCACGCACCGCACGCACAGCACGCTACGCGGTGCGGCGGCCAGGACTCCGTGAGGACGTGGAAGGAACTAGTGCGGCTACAACAGCACATGCTTTCTCGCATTATTTCTAACTTATTTTCGAAAATTCACAGAGTTCCACGAAAATGAGAACTGCGTCGTTCTTTTAAGGTTTTGCTACGTTACCCGAGGACAACGTGTAATAAAATAAATTTGGAGAGATTTTGTTTAAATTGAAAATTTTAACGGTTCATGTAAAATACCCTCCAAAATCAAAATATCCCTTCCAAACTCGCAGGGTCTCTAATTCGTTCAGATCGATCGGGGAATATCAATTCTGCAGTAAATCGTCTGAACGGTTTAGGCCCTAGCGTTGACTACAGGCAGGACGGAGGGAGGGACGAATGGACGGACGGACATACGAACAGACAAACGTTTTGCCGTCAATCCAATTTTTTGGTATCAAGGACCCACAAATCTTGGATTCCGCTACACGTGTTAGATGTAATTTAGGAACAATGTTTATCCATTTTTTTTGTTATCAGGGTCTAAGAAAATGAGTTTTCTGTCGAAAGATCGCCGTTTTTCAGATCAGGATTACAAAACTTTCTCTTCTTACGAAGTAACGCGAGTAAGTAAAAAGAAAATAGGCCACACCAGCCCGCCGCAGCCGGCTCAGCGGAACGGAACTGAGAGCAGGCGGTCGCAGTGCGGCCCCGCGTGGAAGCGCGAAAATTAAAACGGCGCCCGGAATATGTTTCCGAGAAATGAAATTAAAAAAGAAGAAAGTCTCGGATACGCGGTGAGGAAAAGGCTTGGCTGGGAACTTGAAAAGAACATTTGTGAAATGTAGGAAAGGAGGTGGAACTGAGTGTACAGAAGAAAATTTCATTGGAAGAAAGGGGGGAAAAGTGAGAATTCCACTTCGAGTAGCGGAAAAGAAGTTTGGAATTTCCATTTGCGTGCATTAATAAAGAATGACATTCGCATGTAAGCTAAAGAATGACGTTCATATTGCCGGTTCAGAACGCTAGTGATACACTGAAAGAATAGCAGTTTTGAAAAGATCGCGTTTGAGAATTCATTGAAACATTAATCTCTTTTTTATATTCTTCCAAAAACATACTCTTTTATTCGGTAAATGAGAATTTAGATGCTGTAATACCTGTTTTTCCAAAACATTAACTTGCGTATTTCGTGAGCTACGTTACGTTTTTGGAATGGTAATATGATATCCGATCATGCGATAGTCGTTGATAATAAACTGAAGGTATTAACAAATAAAACTCCACCCATCATGAATTAATCGAGTGAGCAAATAGATATGCAAGGCATATTGAAGCGTATTCAACATAAATTTTTCACACCAAAAATAGGTAGAGAAGTGGTGAACATTAAAATATCTGTAGATTTTAGATGATCGAGAAAAAAGTTTCGAAATTAACTTAAATAAAAATATCCATTATTCATCCTCTGTTCAATTATATTTAATTTTTTACTAATCGAATATACTTCCTGGATTATACATGTTTTAATGGTCAAATTTATTGAGAGAAATTAACATTCATTTTTTTTAGTTTCATCGGTTTTGGTCTTACTGTTAAACTTGTATTAAATGTCAATATGATATGCAATTGAACATTACAATGCAGTAAGAAAAATAACAAGTATATGCCTGGCATCATATTAAAGCGGTAACTGAACGTAATGCACAGAAGTACATTTTGTAAGTTCAGAAACGCCGCGCTTTAGATTCTATCTGCCATAAACGTCCGGCACTCATTTTCGAAACGACCATTCTTGTTTGGCGAAAGATACACATCAAGAAATAATGAAGGGAAGTAGGGTGTTTTGGAGTCAATATCATCCCTAAACATATACGCAAACGCTTATGAAGAACGTTTTCTCAAAATTTACGAAGCGTGGGCACATTCTAAACCTTTTCCCTCCGGAGATAACAGCTACATGCATGATGTTGGTGGGAGTTTGATACACCCTGTGTACGAGAAGCAAACCGACTTCTCTCCGTCAGGATAGAACGAATCTCGCTGCTTTTAAGGCATCGTAACAAGCGCTCGTTTCCTGCGGGAGAAAGTCGTTCTGCCGACGCGATGTTACGCCGCAATACTGCGTTATGGCTGGGACTCCACCCCGATATGAGGAAGAGGCGACGGGAGAGAGACATGCAGAGTCGGCTCCGCACACACGTGTACGCGTGAAACTGGAATACGGTAAAATTTGCTCAAAGCGGAACCTCAAGGGACCAGCATTTTTTTCCGTATTAGACAAGATTCCGCTTTATGCAATGTAATACTGTAGAATTTGTGATTGACAGGACAGCGATGTAAGTTTACATGAGACAGATTTCTGCATTATGCACGTTCCGCATTGAGCAAGTTTTACTGTACCTGTGTTCCATTGTTCCACTTGTTCTATTTGTTTCCTTATGTGTTTTTCTTTTACGAATAAATATGTTCTCAGTGAACCTACTCACAGCGAACCCAATATACTTGATGAAATCTGTTGATAACCTCTCCGTATTTGCCGTAACAAAATGAAACCATATTGTCTACAACCTTACAATTACTTATTCTACTAAAGAATCGTTCTCCCCCTCTATTTAATACTAGTTTATTTAATTTTTCGATATGTAAAGTTACTTATCTGGAAAAAATTAAGCATATTCCGTTTCGACGTAAATATCCTATAACTGCTACACGCCCGATGGACATATAGCATTGATATTTAATTGAACATTTTATAATTTGCTCGTGGAATGAGATTATTAAATAACAAAATGTCAATAAATATAATCTCAAACCCTATTTTTTTGACATTCCTTCAAATCCTGTACGATCACAAATAGATGACAGGATTTACTGACTCCCACAAATCGTGTCTGAGATTTACAATTTCCGGGAGAGTTGATTTTTAATCATCCCTCGACAAACGAACTCCGTTCTCGCTCAGGACGGGCGCATTTTATCATCAATACAAATCGGCGTGGCTCCATCCCATAACGAAGGATATTGCTCTCCGGCATGCCCCACGTGCCTGAAGAAATTCCACTCGAGGTCCCAGCACCTCTGCTTATAACGAGCACCTTCCACGCCCCCCCTTCCCCCGCGTCTCGCCGGAGACTTCCGCGGTCGATCTCGAAAGCGTCGGCAGCGGAGGTGGCGTCGGCGTCGGCGTCGGCGGCGTCGCCGTCGCCCGGAGCACGCAGCAGGCGTCGGGATTACTCATCCCCTTCGCGCCTTCGCTCCCCTCGTCGCCGCCGCCGCCGCCGTCGCCACCACAGCGCTCAACGTGGCAGATGCGACGGGGACCACGCCCTATGACGTCAGCGTCGCACGATTGTCTACTGTGGGGGCTGATTCAGAACGTGGCCGCCGCCGCCGCCCCGGCGCACACCCGGTTGGGCCCGGCGCCGCCGCCACCGCCGCAGTTGCCACCGCGTACGGATTTCGCCAGCGGAGGAGGTCGACCTTCCAACCCCCTAAAACGCCATGAATTTCGAACGAAAGTTTTCGAGATGTGTGTGAAGTGTGTTCTAAATCCCTTCACCATATTCGTATACTTAATTATGTTTTCTCTCAGTGTAGTTAAAACAATAATTTGAGAAACTACTGTAAACGTATTGTATTTCACATTATTGTAGGAGGCAGATTTAATAAAATCACGAATTACACTATTTTGAGATTTTTCATTTTTTACGTCCGAGCTCTTCAAGTATAAAAAAACCTATATCCTGAAATTTGTAAATATTATTGCGACCTAAGAGAACCTTGCTATAACGAATGTTCTGTTAAAAAAGTAAATAATACGTCCCGGACCTGAATATACTTGGGAAAATGAATTCATTTTTTTAATATCCAGAGAATGTGTGGTAAAGATTAACATTTTGCACTCATGAAACATTTTTGATTAGCTGTAGAAATATCGTTTGCATTTTTCGGATTTTGCCTCACGAACGATTTTAATCTGTTATTGTTTAACTTTTGCACAAGCTTCTAGTATACCGTACTCAGATTTCTGTTTCGTGTTGAATCCTCACGAAAAATACACGAACAGTTTAAAGGCGTATAATAAGCAGCGTACTTAATTAACCATTACATTTCATTCAATATGTAATGTATATTATTGTGCTATAACCAGTATTTTTCCACATGCACTGCAGCATTATCTAACATCATAAGATCATAACTCCATAAGTAAAATTCAGACACGAATTTAGATATTCGACTGCAACAGTATGATCTAAATAAGCAGAAATGGGACCAGAAGCTAATGCGAGATTCCGATTCGCATGCTGTGACTAGTAACAACAATCCGGAAAATGTGGAAACTCTCTGACAGCCTGCCCGTAATTGGCAAATCCTATTATGACCTCCAATGAGTGTCATCCAGACATGTCCTCATGATATTCCAAGTAAACGAACGGTTCAGTGAACGTCGTCTTGAGAATTTAATGTTAGTAAAATTTCTGTTCAGAACACTGCGAGAACTATGTTGCATGGACTTAGATTCAAGTAATTTCGGTGAGACTGTTTGAAGCTTTTAGCTGGAGTTATTTTCATTCCTCCCATAAAAATGTACTCGTAAATACATCTATAAATTTACCCGCATTTGGTGTCTCACATAAATTCTCGCGTCTAGTATTTTTATTGTGCGCAGTTACTGTCTTTCGAATTCTCTTCTCTCTTGCCACAACTAGTAAATTAAAGATTGGGAGTAAGGTTACACGGCGTTTATTACTGAGAGAGTACAAAGTAACAACAATTAAGTGCAGAGTAAAATAGTTTTTACGTTCAAGGCCTCGTTAGATAAGACTTATTACAGATTCATTCACGTTATGCAGTCGCCGGAATAAAACATTTCTTTCATGACGTTATAAACCCCAAACATGCGTTTTACAGATAATTTAAGCTCATAGAGAAAGGGAAATAAACTTTTCACGTCGTAAATTACCATTCGCAGATGATATATTCAAGCGAAAAGTAACTTTCAAATCTATTCCGGTGTTCTTCATTAGGAGAAACAAAGTTCACATAAATAGATTCGACAACTTTGTTAAGTTTCTGAACAGTTGATATTACGTTTCTGGAGGGTTTCGTTGCATTTAATTACACATTTCGGTAAAAAGTCGCACCCAATAAGAGATCAAATATATGATAATAATTTTAAGAGAATTTCAAATTAAGAAATTTCTTTTCTTAGCATTTTATAATCACAAGAATTTAACGAAAAACTGATATTCACTTTCTGGAGTTATCTCTCATAATGACTGGTTTCCTGGAACCGAAATTTCTACGAATTACAGCTATGAGAGGATTAAATGTGAAGTAGGTGTAATAAAAATATTGTATTTCCAGCGACTACTAAAAACAAATGAGAGGCAATATTTACCCATTACTAATAAATTAATTTTCCACGTACTATTTAACAAAACTTCAAAATGAAATATTGAAAAAACAGAATGACATTAAAATGTTCACATTTAGCATCGCTTCCCCAATTGACGACAATCGGCATTATTTTTCTAACGAAGTGTAGGTCTCCGATTTCATGTAAACATTATAGGTCACAAACAATAGTAGAGATATCAAGCTTCATTCAAGCTCTATCAGTTCGAGTTCAAAAGCGTATGATATTTCATTGATATTATACGGTTTTCTAAACTTCGTTTGAAATCATATATCCGCAGCTCTATTTCTCCACGCAAACAGTGTTCTGTTTATGAATGCATTTTTGTGCATTTGCATAAATTACAAATCTCAAACAGATTAATGCGATGATATTAATTTTATCAACAGTAATGAAATTATGGAAATGAAAGACATTTCACTATTTACAGATAGATTGGCCGACTTTTGTCCCAATTATTTCCCAAATGTTCGAACTAATCACGGGAGGTCGGTGAGTACAATGGAATACCTGGGACCAATTGCACAAAAAACAGAATAAGACGTGATATACTATTTATTGAATCAGATGGAAAACGTATGATTGTATTTGATTCAAAATAATTGAAAGAAAGTGTGATCTGACATTTAAAATAATAGTGTATTTATATGAGAATACATTATGAATAACTATTAGTATTAGCACTGAAAACATGCGAATGACATACATAATTTATTTTTCGGGAGAGCAATATGAAAGTTCAATAAAAAATCTACAAATTACAAATGTATACCACCAGCGTAGGAAATAAAATTACATATACCCTACCAGTTGCCTATTATTGCACGGTAGTTAATTGCCATTGTTGTTCTCGCCATTGCCGGCAGTACACTACAATCATTTTCAATTGGGCGTCAGTGTGCGTCATAGTCACAGCGTTTTCCAGAACAAAACTATCTCCGAAAAACGCACGCTTCATTATGCGAGGGATTTCCGAGCCGATCGTAAAAGCATCGGCAATACGCGTCTACTGCGCCAGAGCAGGGCTCATGTTTGCCTTGCTCCTCGTCTCCGCCACATTACGAAGCGTGCTGGGCCGGCACACTACAAAGTACTCAGCGGGCGCTTTGCATTTGAAAGCCTCGTGGCGGAGGGCGTGCAGCCACCGGCGGCGGGGGCGGCGGCAGCGATCCCACAATCAGCGTCGTCGCCGCCGTCGCCGCCGCCGTCGTCGTCCTCGTCGTCCTCGTCATCCTCGCTGCCGCCGCGACGCAGCATTCGCAAGGGCGCACCCCGCGTTCCCGCCCCGCTCCTCCCGCCCCGCCCCCGCCCCCGCCCCGCGCTCGCGAGTTTCCTTGAGGGCGCCTCCAGCGACCTGGGGCAGTTGGCAGCCCTTGAATATAGTTCCCTCGCACGGGACCAAAACCCTCCGCTCGCTGTGTACGTTTGAACTGACAGGCTAATACTAGGGAATATTACGTTTGCGTTCGCTCCCCCGCCTCTTCGCCTCCAGCCCGCCCCCACCCAGCACCCGTGGCCCCGCGCCCAACCCGCCGCCTCCTGCATACACCCCCGCGCATTACAACCGGCTGTATCCCCCTCAAATACCTTCACGCGCGCGTATCCGGGTGTAACAGAATATTATCCCCGCACCCGACAGCGTAATACCAACATTACCATAACAAAACTCCCACCCGCAGAGGGACATTAGCGGCGCCGAAATCCTGCCGGTCCGTTGGGTGGAGTAGGGGTCGTGTGGAGAGGTGGCGGCGAGGACGGCGGGCGGCGGGGAGGAGAGCGGGGGTGGAGAGAGGACGCGGCGGAGAGGGGATGAGGAAGAGCTCAGAAGGACGAAATGCCGAATGCGAGGAGCGCTTCAGGGTTCCTACGACGCTTTGAGGCGGCTTGGGCTGTCAAGGGTTGCACACTGACGCGCGTCACAGAGCCTATCAATCAAGGTGCTAGGACTACTCCTAAGAGCTACAGAATCCAACTAAAACATACTACGGCTACGTATTCCGCATTAGAAGATCTATTTAATGAACATGATATTTTAACTAGAACATCTAACATTTTTGAAGCGACTACTAAGGGGGAGGCGGTTAGGGAATCTTACCTCGTGTGAAGTGCAGGCCTTTCAGGATCAAAAACGTGAAGTGCAGCGGCAGTGTTGAGGTGCAGTGTTGTTGAAAAGTTGTTGAGGAAAATTAAAAGCGATAATACCCGTGCTTATAAAAGCACTTCATATATTTCATAAAAACCGAACACAAAAATTAACTAGAAAACATACAAGATAATTTTTTTGTTGTGGAAACGGAAATACAAAAATACACACAAGAGAGGTTCAAACTGCAAACGAAATTACGAAATATGAGAAACATGAGACCATATTCGGTTGAACGGTTTTCTCGATAAAATATATGCATGTTTAGTACGAACACATTTTCGTTCGTAGATTCTACCCTCGATACGAGAGGTGCATGCGTTAGCGTAAGTGGATTTTAACGACCGAGAGAGCAAACTTTCGCAAAGAAGCAACGCGGGGGCCGCACAAATCGACGCAACTGAGCACCCGTTGCAGCCTCGCTATCTGGAAGCCCAGATCCCACAAAGTGCTCCCGCCGGGACCCAAGCGCGTGTCGGCGGCCCTGCTTCCGCCCTCGCCCCCGCCTCCGCCCCCGCGCCCTCCGTCCCGCCCCCGGCGGCGGCGGCGGCGGCGGCGAGCAGGGCGCCGTGACGCGGGGCGCGCGTCCACCCCGGAGCGGGCGGTCCTCGGGCCCGGTTAGGCCACGACACAGATATCCAACCGAGCGCGGGGGAGCCCGCCTCGGGGGCGGGGGGCTTGTGGGGTTCAACGCCCCGCGGCGGGGCCCGCGTTGCCCCCGGCGCCGCCGCGGCCGCCGCCTCCGCCTCCGCCGCCCACGAGGCCCGTGTGCCTCCCGCCACGAGGGCCGTACAACGCCTCCGCAAGTCGCGTCTGCCCGAGCCAGACTTTCACCGAAGGTTTCCCCGTGGAAGCGAGCGGGCAAGGGTGAGTGCCGGTTCGCTCTCCAGCGCCCGCTGCTGCGCGCGGCACGTACCTCCCGGCGCGGCGTTCTGCTGGCTGCCCCTCGCGCCGGCCACCCGCTCTGCAGCGCGCGCTGCGCCGCCGCCACCGCCGCCTCCTCCGCCGCCGCCGCTGCGAGTGTGTGCAGCCCGTCGCCGTGTGCCGTCATCGGCCGAAGCGAGCCGCGGGGCGGGCGCGCGCGGACGCGGCGGCGGCGGCGGCGGCGGCGGCGGCAAGCGCGGGAGGGGGCCCGAGGGCGAAAGGGGGGGGTGGCAGGGAGAGTTCGCGGGCGCCTGATGGCTCGCCCCCTCCTGTCCCCGCGTCGCCGCCGTCGCCTCCGCCGCCGCCGCCGTCGCCTCCCGCCCTGGACCGAGCTCGCCCTCCCGCCGGGGCTCCGCCGCACCAACCCCTTCCAGCCCCGAGGCGGCGGCGCGCAGGCGCGGCGCTCGCCAAGATGGCCGTCGGGCGGGCGCTCTGCGGGAACGGGGTGGGGCGGGGCGGGGTGGGGCCGGCGCGGGAGCGGGGCGCGGCGTGGCGGGGGCAGCTCGCACCCTCTCTTCGCCGGCTCCCTCCGCGGTGGACGAGAGCGGCCGCGAGCGGGGGCGCGCGCCGGGAAGGGGCGGGGGTGGGGCGCGGCAGAGGGGGCGCGGAGGGGAAGACCGCGCGCGCGCGCTCTCCGCGAAAAGGATACGCACACTTAAGAGTCACACTGAGCCCGGGGTCGGCAGCAGTGAGCGCGCCAGGCTCCCTCTTTTTACCAACCCAGCCGCACGCCGCCGCCGCCGCCGCCGCCGCCCGGGGCGCCCGTCACCACCGCCGCCGCCTCCGCTCCGGATTCCTCGTCCCGGGCGCCTTCGCCACCCCGCCCTCGCCGCTTCCCTGCCCCGGCCTCGCCTTGGTGCCTCTAATGGGGACTAAGAAGTGCCGGTGTGCTCTCGGCTGCTTCAAATTTTTCGCCGCTGAATGGCGTGCAAAGTAGTGTTCAATGCGAATTCAAAAAGGCCAAGAGGTGATGAGGTATAGAAATACCTTCATATTCTTACAAAAGTGAGCAAAGTGAGGTCTCTTACATACCTAAAGACGTACATACGTTTGAGATGAGATATTCTATATAACTCATATAATTCAGCATTTTAAATAGGACACTGTTGTTCGAGGAGTGTGACTTGTCAGTAGCCTCGAAACCTTTGCTCTCAAAATACACACTTGCGCCTCTTGGTTGAGTAAGGATCCAAATTTGCATATTTTCCATAAATTACTTTTTCAAATTTAATCCACACGCGTTCCATATAAATAGTGCGTCGAGTGTAACATGAAACATTACCACTTGCATTGATTTAAGTTCGCATTTTGATTAACAAGAATATATTTTCTTCACTACTGACCTAATTTTTATGATTCGGTTGATCATGGTTCGTATCTGTCATGCAACCGTGAATTTCCTTATGGGAATGGATGTAGTGTCCTGCCAACTAGATGTTTAGATAAAAAGATTTTTGCATTTATGATGAATTTAAAAGTATTTCATGCATGGTCTCGTTCAGCGGACAATCGCATAAAGTTAACAGGCACTCAGATGCGAAAGAAATAGATGTGAATAATTAGCAGACTTTAGGTAAAATTAGTCTAGTGATGCTACTACATTAGAGCGAAACGGCAGGATTCAAACATGATTAGAGCACAGCTGCTGTCGAGGCCGCGCTGAATAATGGGCGTGTAGGGTACTCCCATCTTTATTTCATTGCCCGTTTCCATCTTGCTTATTCTCTCATGCGTATCGGCGTGGAACGTGTCCTATACATATTTTAAACGTTCCTACCCATTCTGTGAAACAATGTTGCCGCCACGCTAGGTCTTTCGCGCAAAAAGAGAACATGTGTAACATTGGGTTCAATCCGCCGCTTTCCTCGTCAAAGAGTACTAGCTTTTTGAACGATGAGTAATATCGATTCCGCGATACAGACGTTCGAGTCCAGTGGAGTGTAGTCCAGAAGAGCAGCCATGGGCAGAAACGAAACCACCAGGCCGCCGAGTTGGTAACATAAAAGCTGCAACATAAAAGCTTTCGAGCCAGCTTGTACTGTACCTCGTACGTCACACCGAAGCTCTCTCTCCAACTCCGAATAGCCAGCTCCCGCCCAGAGTGACTACTAAGCAGAAAAAGCGTTTTCTGCTGGGTACGAGGTTCACATAAGCGCTTTTAAAACGAGACATGCTCCACATACTACACAGCACAGTATGCGGTTATGTGTACAAATATAATCCCGCACACAGCCGCCTGGTGCGGTCACTGCTGCCGAGCAAATAGAGGAGGATGGAGATATTTATGAATAATTTTGTATTATGTAAATGGGTGTGCTGTCACGATGAAAGGTTAGTCGGCGGTACGTTTGCCGTCGGCAAGTTTCTTTATCGTTGTTCTCTGGTGGTGCGCTCTGTAACAGTACTGCTCCACGAGTGGGGAATGAAACAGAAAGTTTTGGTCGAACGGATGTGGAAAGTTTGATTGGACAGATTAGAGGGATGGAAGTTACATGGCTTGATCGTTAATTATTCATCTGAGGAAATATGATATCGCTAATTGGTACGTATTATATTGCGGTTCCTCATTCACATGTAGAGAGTAATGAGCGATAGCTTTCTGGAAAATGTAGATGTTTTGGCTTAGTGTTTTCGTGGTTCTTGTTTAATTTCCACAAACATGGCTTGTATTTAAAATAATTTTCCTCGCTAAAATTACCATGCAGATAATTAAACAGTAGTAGATGATTTTCAGTTAATGTTTTCTCAAATAAAAGCTAGTTTGCAATGTCTATGAAATCAATTTTGTAATGTAAAATGAAATAAGTAGTTGGTATATAAATAAGTTATGTAAGCTCTATTACTTTTCACAATTTACACTAACCTCATTTTTTGAATAATGTAAAAATAGACTTTTATTATGAAGTGTAACACAAAGTCGAAATATGAGACCACTCTTCTTTAGCGAATAACTTCCCAAGAAACTCTGAATTTTTCTGAAAAGAACAACCCAGACAACTCGGCGCGCCCTGTTCTGTGGGCCTCTTCATTAATTGCTTCTTATTGAGGTCGCGGAAGAAGGCAGCGTATTCGTAGCGTTCTGAATGTAGCCAAATCGAAAAAGCTCCCGCGTTAAGATTGGATGTCCAATTATAGCGAATTCTGTTCACGTCATTAAAGGAATCGTCGGCTTCCCCGCTGACTCGAGCTTTCGTTATGTACCGACTGTTCGGGCCGAGGAAAAGACAATTACGCAAACACCGAGAAAAGTGAACTGATTGCCACGTAGAGAACTTATGTGGCGAGAACCGCACGTTCTTCATAATACGCCCAAGACGAGTACTTGTTACTTAATTTTAAAAGGAAATCTCGAAAGTTGCTTTTTCTCGGAAGGGCTGGGCTCGATTAAATCCATATGCAAACCAGGGCTTTATTTAACTAATCACGTTGGCGCTTTCAACATACACCGGGTTCCACCGCCCTCGTTTTCGACTTCATTAAAAACGGGGGCGACGGAGCTCCCAGGCAACGTGACTCGCCACGATTGAGGCCAGGCCGAGATAAAGACACACGTCGAATCGCGTCTGCTGGAGGAGAGCGGACCGGCAGGGGCGGCGGCGCGCCGGCGGCAGCGAGAGGGGGTGGGAGGGTGAGACGACGGCGTCGAAGGGGCTGGCGCGAGAACGGGGCGACGAGGGAAGGCGGAGAAGGAGGGAACGGCGACGGCGCGTCGCCGATCTCCATCAGAGGAGATGCTCAGCGGGCGCGGGAAGATGGAAAAAGAGAGTAGAAGAAGGAGGCGGTGGCTGTAGTGAAGGTGACGATGAAAGGGGAACAGAGTAGTGAGTGGAGATGGAGGGGTGGAAATGCCAGGATTGAGCGATAACGGGAAGGGTAAGAACGGAGAAACAAGGGAACTGTGGCGTTTGAGGAAAGACAATGGAGAGATTTCAGATAGAAATAGGAAAGAGAGCAGTAAGGGAAAGATCGGAACACGGTGCTGGAGAAAACAGGTAGAACAAAACCGATGAGGGATGAACGAAGCCGGAGAGGTAGAGAGAAGGATGGAGCTAACGGGGAAGAGAGGGAAGGATGAAATAAGGAGTAAGCCACTAAAAAATGAGATGCTGTAGCGGGAAAATGCGAACGGCGTGACTTCGACGACGAGGAAACGAAAGGGAGGGAGCAAAAGAGGAAAGGATTGGAAGATCGGGCATCAATGGCTGGGAGGCACGGGAGGCGGCGACGTTACTGCGGCCGGGGAGAGAGGAAAGGGCGGGGAGTTGCGCGTGGCGGGGGCGCGGGCAAAGGGAGGGGAGGGGCGGAGCAGTGTGCGGGTGACGGTCCCGAGCGGAGGGGCGAACTTCAGCCGAGTTGTTGCGAAGTCCCCGGGCGAGGAGGCTAAGACCCTGTCAAAACGTCGAGGCAGCGCAGGGTCGCGCGGGCCTTGGTGACATCACCTACACTCCGTGTCTTTTCAGGAACGCCGCCTGACAGTTATGAAAATGGAAGAGCAGCCGCCAATCGCCTCGATCCGGCGGAACGGGTGGCCAATCACAGTCGGACTCCCCGCCGCCGCCCCCACCCCCGCCGCGCCCTTCCGCCGCCGCCCGCCCCCGCGCACGCTTCGCCGCCTTCTAAGCCGGACCCTAAGACGCCGCTGCTTTCGCCCCTGATTCCTTCAACGTCGGAACCGCCTCCGCGCTGCTGTCGGAATTCGTGCGGGATCTACATGCTGCCGCGAAATCTCGCTTTCCGAAGATCTATGTCAGAAATGTTCGTGTAGGGTGTAGGCGAAGAGCGAACATTAACAATCTCTTATCTCTTTGTTGGGTGATCGTGAAAACCACTTCGAATATTGCCCTTTTTTACTGTTATTTTGTCTCGTTTTACATGTTTAATAGATATATGCACATATAGAATGAACGAACGACTTTTTTTTATTAATGGTGTGTATAATCTGAACTCATTTTCACTTTCATATCACTGAATTTTTTAAACTATGATCGAGTGAAACGTGTTTGGAATTACATGACGTGATGCAATAACTGTGAACTAATGTGTTGAAATTTTCATGAAATAAGGTGTATGCAATTTGGAAATTGGAGTGAAAGTGAAAAATAAAATAAATAAGGGAATTAAGTGTTACTTTTAGATCAATGGAACACAAAATTTTAACATTTTGGAGTAGGCTCCTATATCATGAAGAAAAATACCGGTGGCAAAAGTCGTATGTGTATAGAGATGGCAAGCCCGATCTCGACGGTAATTCTGCAATTAAGTGTTATAAATACTCAGACTTTCCAGAAGCGTAAAATTAGTTCCGAGAAAAAAATATTAGAGATATAAAAATCACAAGAATAGCACACACAGGCTACTATTGCATTTGAAAGAAAGTGCCAAGGAAATGTCTCGATCGGAATGTTTTTTACCGTGTCTGTTAATTCAACATATCAATCGGAAAAACATATTACTGGTGAAGTTATTTTGTAATAAATTGAGGAAAAATATGTCTAGGTATCAGTATTTTTCATATTTAGTCAGATATTTTAGATTATGTAACAATCATCATCATCAGAACTAAAAGTGCGTACAAGAAATTATTACAAAAAAATTTCTCAATTTTTTCTCAATATCTCACTCAATACTCAATAATCTCATTACCTCAATATGAAGGACATCCACCTGAAATCCTAACCTGATGAAACCCGGAGCCGAGATTATCCCGACCAGCGGAGAACGCGTTGAGCTCAACATTTGGCCTCTGGCTCAATAATAGTTCTATTGATTTCCTGCTTGGACATTACGAGCTGGGATGAAGGCTGTGAAGAGCCAACACCCACAACTACCGCCTTCCTCTTAAACGTCCTTCTCGACGCGCCTCCGTTTCTTTATGTCTCGATATCCGCCCAGGATGACGTGCCCTACGAAAAAAATGAGGCTTACGAGAGAACACCCCCGCGATGTGAACCTTAACAGAATGTGTTACGACTGTAGATATTTTATTTATCGCAGAGTTTATAGTCGCCAAGAGCATTGTGCAGTGCGGTTTCACGACCGAGTGCCACCGTCTACGACGCTTAAGGCGAACCCGGTGGGATTCAGCAGAATTGCTGACTTCCCTTTATTGCTGTGTAGTGTAGGCCACGGCAACATAACGAATGGGAGGCTATGGAGTGCATAAGCCTTGCTACTCTATTATTTTGCTAGCAAATATAGTAGCTTTTCATACGCTCGTAGATTAATTGTCGAGGCACTTTGCAGGCTAGACAGAAATAGTCAGGGTTCAGAATGATAATTTTCCTTCATCTACAATCGTGTAGAATGGTTTCAGAACGTATTGAGTCTGCTATTCCTGTGTCTAGTTTAGGTCATCTTCCGATAATTTAAGTAGAGCAGGTTGTAGGTTTCCTCACTTATCTAGTATATACCCATCACCCTAGGCTAATCACATTTCTTTACCCAGCACCGTGTGGCTGATACTAACATTAGCCGGATGAAGTCCTAAATTATCCGTTTATCGTAATTTATACAGTTATATGCAAACCGTCTGGCTGTGTGATTTTACCTGCCACCTCGTAACATCACTTTACTTCTATCTTTTGCCCTGACATATACATTTAGCATTTGTGAACCATCATAAACCCCTCGCCAATATCTTTTGGAATCAGTGTGTAACAGTTTCTACTTGACGAATTTTACATGACTGTCAGGCCAGGACGTAAAATGCGTCTTGGCATGAACACGCATTTACATTTACAAAACAGAAGTGCCAATTCATGTTCAAAGCATGTTTAATATTCGCATGAATGCACATTGGTATTAATATCACAGTTAATTGTTACTGTTAAATAAAAATGATAATTTAGCAGAGGCGGGCCGTAATAAAAATAAAAAGCACCTCTCGAAATCAAAAGAGGAGCGTTGTATATTTCATTCTATTTTTATCGCCCACAATTTCGCTCGGTGGAAATAATTTTCCTGTTCTGTACCGTTTTCATATTACTGCTTTCGTTTTCTAAATTATATTAAACCTTTTTGTGACTGTAAAGCTAGCGAAATACTTGTGTGAAGATAGTGAGTAGAATAAACGTAGCAAATTATAAAATGTTTACATTCGTATAACAAATAACTTTTCTACTTTTTCTGCCATGTGTTTTGTGTTGTAATTATGCACGCATAAAATTATTTAATGGAATTCATAATAAATATTGGAGTTTTTACACAACTCACAATCTAAAATTTACATTATGAATTGAGCAAAAACTCATTTATATTTATTATTTTTAGTTATTTGTTATTTAATAACCTGACAATATGATGGAAACAGTAACTTATAAAGTAATTAATATTGGAACAGTATCAACAAGAGATTAAAATGACCACAAAGTGATACAAATGCAAAATTTTAAGTCACCTTTCGTTCCGACTCATGACATCTCGATTTGTGTAAAAATTTCTATTTTTGATGAACTGTAATTATATATTTGAAAAAGTGGAAAATGTTTACCTATCGTATAAGGAATGTTATCATAACCTAACAATATAATGAACAAATAAAAGAAATAATCTTATGAGGTTATCATGTAATGTTAAAATGATAAGACGTGCGTAATGATGTTCATTTGTATCGCGCAGTTGAGGTTTTCCTCGTAGTTAACGCGATTTATTGGCATGAGGATACGATTTGAAGAGGCGTGCAATTGCAGTTCCTGGTCGGTGCTCGTGGTTTGTCTGGCACTTCCTCTTTTTATTTGCAACACAAATACATTTCAGTCTTTTTTCAAATATGTGATTAACTATCAACGCTTAAACGATACCGACTTGACGTTTCAAGGAGTTTGTGTGGGACGCGAACAGACAGTGGTTTCAGTGGCGTGGTTAGAACAATCCTTTGTCGCTCACAGCTGCGAGCAGCAAAGACTCGCGGAAAATTGATATTCTTTGGCAACAGCACGTCACGGCACCCGTCCTCGCCAAATTTATTGAAATATTGTCTTCTCCCTTTCCCGGTTGAAGCCGAGTGGATTTTTCTCATAGAAACTGTATTCAAATTAATTAATTAATTCCAATACTTCAGTTTTCCAATTAAATATCAATTTAAAATCACAAAATTTTCCATTAATTAGAGATCTTAAAAAATTACTTTTCCAAAATTACTGTGAAAGTCGGTAATTAATGTAATCAGGAATGAGCGATAAGGCAGGAAGCTGTAATTGAGATTGCCAGAAATGTCAGTGTAGGGGAGTAGCATCACTTCCTCTCGAGTATCTCTTGAATCGTGAAGAGGCACAAAGAGAATTTAGAAATCATGGGCGCGTTGGACTGGCGTCATGACATATTATTATATTTTTAATTTAAAAATAAGTATTTAAAAGGAACACAACAGTCAAAGATATAGCAGTTTCGGTGTGCCACTGTATCTTTGAGGGGGGAAATCAATGTACGAAAAAAAAACGTGTGCTCGAAAGTGTTTCCAACGCCTCAAAGTAAGTTCGAAACCAGGTGATACACTTCGGCCCATATAAGGATGACACGCTTCCTTAATGTGTACATAGAAAAAGAACAATATTTACAATTCAAATAAAAGCAATTAATCCCTCTAAAAATACCGCGATCTGCCTCATGTTGGTTGTCGTTGACGCGGATATAAAAAATTGCGAGATAGTAATGGTGTCGAAATTTAGGGAATGATACGATACCTCTACGACTGCGATCTGATGAGCCACGTGGTGAGTTTGTAAGCCCTGGCCAGTTTAGATGGTCGCCACCACACTCGTCCCCGCCATATTTATTAAAAAATGAACTTTCTCTATACCCTTATTATACGAATACTATATAAATAGCGTTTTCCAAACGGTAGCGTCTTAGGGTGTATAGTCAGAGGCGCGAGAGGTCGGCGCAGGAATTAGCCTCGAAGGCGGGGGCGGCGGGGCTGCGTGCTGGCGGCGGCGCGCGGTAAATTTGCAATCCCTAGGCTGCGTGGGCGGTGCGGCGCCCGTCCTCGCTCAGGAGGGCGCTCCCGCGGCGGTGGCGGCGGCGGCCGAGGCGGAGCAGGCGAGACTCAGATCAATACGAGGGCCTCAGCCTCCGAGGCGGCGGTGGCGGTGGTGGCGGTGGCGGCGGCGCCGGTCCAGCGGCGGCCGGTCGGTCGGCCGGCCGGCGGGCGGGCGGGCGGCCGACGGACCGGCGGGCGAGCTGGCAGGCAGGCGAGCGAGCGAGCGAGCGAGCGAGCGGGCGAGCGGGCGGGCGGGCAGCGACCGTAGAGCGAGTTGACGACACAGGCCGTCGTCCCGCGACGCCCCCGCTCTCGTCCGGGTCCCAGCGCCCAGCGCCGAGGGCCCGCGCGGGCCGCGGACAGGGCGGGGAGGGGAGGGGCGGGCGAAAGCAAAAGCGAAGGCGCACATGGTGGACGACGGTGCCGGGTGAGAAGTGCCAGCCTGGGTGGGGGTGCGGGACGCAATGCTCGCGGACATGCCTTCGCGCCGCAGAAGAGACGAAACGGCGCCATCCGATGAAAATAATTAATCGGAGTGGAGTGAAAAGGAGGGGAAAATAGAGCCGCTTGCACCACTAGGGCGAGGAAAACCCCTCTGAATAATACACGCTACAACTATTAACCATTTTTATGGTATACGTATGCTGATGTGATATGTCGCTCTCACGTGACAATTATGGACAAATTTTATACTCAATCTTATGTATTAATTTATTTATTTTGCTCAAGCACTGCATGTGTCGTTTGCGGGAGGGGAAAAACTAAACTTAAAGTTGCTCTGAGTAATAACGGTATACACGAAATAGTGTTATTGAGATTTAATATTTGTTGTGAGTTGAAAGATTAACTTCTGGATTTTAAATTAAATTTCCCTTTCTATTCTTCAAGCGTAACATTTCACAACGCGAGAATATTACTATTACTAAATATTGTGAACAGTTAAATAAATGAAAGCAGATAATTTTACAATGGAATATGTATTCGTAACATGTGTACTTGATTTGGGGTACTTAATAGTTTGAAGCTTTGGATTCATACTTTAGGCTTCCCTCACTCCTAGACGGATTTTTACGGGAACAATTTACACATATCTTTTCCTTACTCTTTGTGGTATGGCGGGAGGAGATATTGGGCGAGAGGGAAACAAGTGCGAGAAGGGAAAGGAAAACAAGGGCGAGAGGGAAACATGTGAGATGAGCGTACTATCTCAAGGTTACTCGCGATCTGGCGTTGTGTGTCGCGAATGGCCTCGAATGGGCATACTACGTTTCACTCCGATCGAT
Source organism: Teleogryllus occipitalis (assembly GCA_011170035.1). Taxonomy (NCBI): domain Eukaryota; kingdom Metazoa; phylum Arthropoda; class Insecta; order Orthoptera; family Gryllidae; genus Teleogryllus; species Teleogryllus occipitalis. Next base: position 35,664 of record BLKR01015361.1, on the reverse strand, counting down.
ACTGGTCGTATTGCTCAAATGGACGGTTGAGTGGGGTCGGGTGCAGTGACGTGTGTGGCGGTTGGACCAATCAGAATGTCGTCAGCTTTCAACGCGACCTTCGCTAAATCTTCAAGTGTATGTTTCATCACGGAAGTTTTGTCTAGCAATTTGTTTGGAAAAATCAATGAAATTTAGACATGCTGTACGTGAGCTGTTTAAAAGCTTTTAAATTAAAATATATTTCACTGAATGTTTTACTCTCAATCTATAGAAATCGGAAGTGAATCGTTTTACGGAAGTGACGAGTTACGTGTTTTTTTATTAACCTCAATTAGGGGTATCTGAAGTTAATATATTAAAACTACTGGGGAATAACGTTTTGTAACATGATTGAGTGGCATGGGGAAATTTTTATTCCTCTGTGCATCATCTCGGAAGAACGTGGAATATTCAGTGACCGCGAGGTTTTCCCGAAGCTTCGTGCCAGGGAAATTGTATTCTTCACCAGTCAATATGGAAGAATGACACAATTTTGCATTGTCAAGGTGTCGAGTGATAGCGGAAATGTGAAATAGTATCCTTTAAACGTGAACTAATTTTTCAAGAAATTACATTCTCAGAAGGGTCTAAAAATAAAAAAGCCGACGACAGAAAATATGTAACAATAATATGCAATATTTTATGGCTATAAAACAAAACTTCTAACGCAATGTCACGCAACATGAAGTAACAAAACACACTCGAATATTTTTAAACCATCTACTTGTATAAGGGAGAACCTTCAGAACGGAGTCGATTTATCGAAGACAGGTGAGCCGCCGGCAGCCCAGAAATAAAACCCGGAACGTCGCTATATCAGTTCACAATATTTCCTCTTTCCTTGTCCCATAAATAAGTTTCCGACATTTCCTGTCATTATTTCGAAGATAAACAGCGAATCGAGAATATTCGAAGCTTCCGCCCTCTATTGATAAGTTCAACCCAATTTTTCGCTCAGCATCCGTCTGCGTACGAAACACGTGGGGAGTTCCCGTCGGCAAGCCCGGAGAACGGAGAGAAAGAGAGGGAGGGAGAGAGACGGGCGACAAGGACGCGGCGAGGACCGGACGAGGGCGGGACGAGGACAGAAACACGCGACGCCCGCCGGCAACTCGGCCACGCTGGAGAGAGAGGGCGCGCCAGCGCAGTTCTGGGAAACCGGGGCCGCTTTTAGCGAAAAGCCTCGGCGCGACGCGGGGCGAGGAGACGCCAAGCTGCCCGCCTACTCCCTTCTCCTCCGTCAGACCGTATTCGGGCTTCATTTTTTAGACGAATTCAGTATTTTTGGATAGATGTTTTACATCAAAATAATAAAATATGTTTGTAATAAACTAAAATGTGTAATACATAATTAGCAATTTTTGGAAATTATTATTTCATCTTCTGGCTGGAGTTAAAATATCAAAAACAAATAAATACAATATTTTTTATTTTATTAATATTAAAATACTTGAAATTATTGCTATAATTACAATATTAAAATATATTGTATTTATTTATTTTTGACATTTTAATTCCAGCCTGAAGAGGGAAATAATAATTTCCGACACGTTATTAATTATATATTACACATATTAGTATATTAAAAAACATGTTTTATTATTTTGGTGTAAAGCAGTTATCCACAAATACTGACTTTCTGTCTATAAAGTAAAGACCAAATACAATCTGACGAAGTTACGTCTACAGACACAATATAGTAATTTACTCCTTTTCCTTCCTCCACGCTCCCCCGCCCCTCTTACGAACCCCCTTCCCGTGCTCCACGCCGTCACCCGCGCCACGACGTCCATCGGCCAGTGAAGAGAGATGTTGCGTTCTGTGGTTAGAATCCAGTTGTAAGGTTATTATCCGCGCACGTTTTCTTGAGTCTTCCCTTCGCTAGTGGCGGGAGGAGTGGGGAGTTTGGTTATTTTGACAAAAAGCATTTAATATCGAATTTGTAAATTGTTTTTCGGTGCAAAATAATTTCTACTACACGAGAGCAAACATTTCCGGTTATCAGATTTTGTCTACAACGCTCATTTCTATCATGTATTGTTAATTCAACTAATTTTGGCAAAGGAGTGGGCGTATGTATTCCGGAGCTCAAGAAAACGTGCGCATATAATATGAACGCCCACAGTAAAACAATCAATCGTTTCCTTGATATTATTCACTCTCAACCATCGATACTTGACAAGTCAATTTTGTTTCTATACGAGGTACGGTGTGATCCTATTCTTCCTATAGAAGGTTCGAAATGGTTTTGTTCTATCTACAGGAGGTTCGATAAAATTGTTTCGTTTCGTAGATAGATGTGATCTCTGGTACCAATAGCAACAACAGAAAAAACGGGGATATGTTGATATTATCCAATCTCAACAATGCGTACTTTCAAAATCAATTTGTATTGATACATCAGAGATAATGAATATAATTAATTCCTGCTAAACCACTGCAGAAAGACCGCAAGTGTCCAAAGAAGAGGAAATAGTGGTCTCTAAATATCATGATTCTATCAATAACTTTAACATATAACCAATTAGTTATTTAGTCGAGTTAGTTATTTTCGATAACAATTCAATGAGTTATGTTTCGATATCGCGACATTACCGTTTATATCAGTATAGAATAGTATCATACGGATACTGATAATATCGAAAGAAAAAGAAACGATACTTCTTTTTTTATTGTTTTTCTGTGATGCAATGTAAATAAAATAGTACCGAAATATTCGTAATGGTTCGACGAAAATGTCGAGATGAAATCTATCTTCAAATTCAATGATGAATTAAGAGGTCATAGTAATTACAAAACACATTTATATAAAAGGTAAGCAAACGGCATAAGTTGTACCTAAAATTCGGGAACTGCACGATGTATTACATTTCGTCACTTGGAAATCAGTGTTAATGTGTAAGTGACATCATCAGAAGAGTGTGAAAAGAGGGCGGCGCATGTAATTAGATTGCTTCAATTATCTGATTTCTATAACAATTTACCCGTGAATTAATCACGGTGAAGAGTTAAAGTTTATAAAGGTTGTCGCTTAAATTCAGTGATATATTAATGTTTTCCAAAACTTTTATAGGGAAGAAAGAATCCCGGAGAACGAATTGATATAAAGTGTGAAATGAATTACAATCTAATAATAAAAAATAAATCATCGAAAAACAATTAAATTTAATGCTTAGGTTTAAAAGGGGCAATGTCTGTAATAAAATTCATAACTGAGACCTTTAAAAATAAACGGTTCTTTTATTCGTCACCTCTCAAGTACATTATCGATTTTGTAATTAAAGTATATAGTTAATAATGTTGTCACCTAAATTTACTGTCGCTTTATATTTTCTCGTTTGCGAGAGATTCGTGAGCTTAAGGTCACACAAAGTTGCGTTTCGCCATGTTCTAACTTCAATATTAAGTCTCTATATGAACAAGCTGAGAGCCATATGGGTCGCGGTAATCTTGGACGGCTTTATGTCGTAAATTTTGAGACGATAGGAGCGGCAGCACTTTCCTCCTTATCTCAAAGTGTCAAGATGTTAGAGGTCACGAGAAGAAGAGTAATATTGATTTTACTTGGAGCTTGAGATCGTCGTGGACGTGTGAAACACACGACGGCGCACTCACAGCGTGCGATGTAATTCCCAAGTTCTAGAGGGAAATGATTTCAAAACCTAGCGTAGATAGTAATTATGAATGCGTAATTTAGTGGGTATTCTCATAACCTAGAATTCACAATTCTCTGCCAAAGCGTAAATACTTGGAAGTGTTTGCTGTCCAACTCGTCAAATTCCAAGAAGTTTCTATTAATTTCAAGAATCAAATTTGAAGTTTAATTACGCGATTTAATTTAAGAATGGAATTTGCTGTCGATTAAAATTGGTATTGGTTCATTGTGGGACGTATGAACATAATATACATGTAGAATAACTCCATGAATAGCCAAAATGCATGAAGTATATACTGTGTACTTTGTGAATTTCGAAATAATAATCATAATGTTTGTACTGGAACGTAATTAATCCCAAAAGAGTCTCAACTGTGCTGACTCTTGTTTAACCGTTATTTCATTTTAGCTTTGCGGTAGATCGTCCCAGGAAATGCGCTTCTACTAGGTTATTCAACACATGGCATTTTTTCATATGTGATGATTCTGACTATGAAAGTATGAATTCAGCATTCGTGAATATTTTATTTGTATTGCACGTACTATTAATATATATATATATATATATATATATATATATATATATATATATATATATATATATATATATATATATAAAGTTATCACTCATATTTTACTCATCGAAATTCACGTGCATCTTTACTGAATTAAATTTCATTACCATGGTTTCCCGTATTTCAACTTTTAGCTAAGTAATGGTTAGGGTTACCGCAAAGGATTAAGCAGAAAAGCGTTTTATTGACCGAGAAACACTTCACCTAACTATTAGTTCATTTATGTCATAAAATATATATTTTGTAATACGTCACACAATTCAATTGAAGTTATTTAATAAAGCGTGTTTGTAACTACAGGTATAAACCATTCAATCTAAAAAAAGAGAAGCATGCAAGCCAGTGGTATCCTCAGTACCAACAGGAAGCGTTTTGTGTTCATAATTGGCATGAATAGTAAATGAGTGTAAGTGAATGACGACAATACACATGTGGTACGTGAACGACGATGCATACACGCTTCAAAAACAGCACCGTGTGGACATGTATAAAAGTTGCATGCTTCCGTACGCAGGCATTGTACCAGCCCGTGCTCTCGGTGCTCAATAATAGTCTAGTGTAGAAAAAAAACAGTAACTAGGAAAAAAACAAAAGCAAATGTTTTTTATAAAGCAATATACTAATACATGTTTATATTGTCAAAAACTGCAATTGAATAATGCCTACAATATTACGCGAATTAACTGTTATGAAAAGTGTTTAATGAAAGTATGATTATGATGGTCACATAAGGCAAACTCCATACAACTTCACGTACATTTTTTCTCAACTTTCTTTCAACAGCAATTCAAATATAACGTATCAAAATAAATTTAAGTGATATATACTAAAGCAGTTGCTGTCTTATTGAGCTACTTATATGTTACAGCTTTTTTTGAGAAAATACAATACGGGCTGGAGAAACAAACTTTTGAGACAACATTAAAATTTAAACTAACTGAAGAAGATTACGCATATTTTCTCCGAAACATACGGTTTTTTTATTTATTACGATACATCATATGTGCGAAAGACTAATCTTAAATTACAAATAGATAGGATCGTAAAACAAAACGTTTGTGAAACGCTTATTTACTCGCAACTAATCTTTCTTGCAGCCAGCCTGTGTCAGCCGCCTGCCCGCATGGCGGATACAAACTGGAACGCGAGGGTTGCCAAATCCCACGTTTAAGCCTCCGTCGCGTTTGCCGCATTTGGCGGTAAACTCCGGGGCCCAGGCCGCAAAACGTCGAGAGATTTGTGCAAAACTACGACAGAGGATTTAATTTTCATTTAATGAACAATTGACATTAACAAGTAGTAAAGTTGTATGGAGAGTGAGGGTGAGTTGGAGAATTGTGATTGGGAGAACTGGCGTATTGAATTTATTAATTCTTTTTGCCAGATGTTCTCTTATAAATGTGGAATTCAGTAATTTTTTCTGCTCGATGATACCTGATAACGAGCGGTGTGTGGGTTTTTGGAATATGCAGAGTTCTGGTTTGACCAAATGAAACTAATTTTTAGTTTCTTTTATACACTGTTCTAATTATTATCTTACTGAATATTGCATATACAGCAAAATTATTTCTTTATTCTATAACTAGTTTTAGATACTCTGGATTGAAGAGTGGATATATGATTGACATATGTTGACTTTTCAATAATTTTCAAATATTTTACTATTACAATACACAAAGTTCATGCAAATCGAGACTTCTGATTGGTTGAGAACACTGCTTATATAAGATTTACATGTGTTTCGTGAGATAATGAAAATTTCTTTATGCAAATTATTATTTTACTATTCAAAATTTTAAGCCTTTTGTTGCGTGTTACAGGCTGAAGTGAACATTATTCCACCTCTTGTAGTTTCTGTACCGAACACAAGATGTTGGTAATTATATGATTTTTAGGACCTATGTTTTGTCTACTTTCAAAATATATACTGCAAGAGAGAGGTAATGTCAAACATATACATTTTTAATTACAAAATGTTTGTTATTCAGCATCCAGCATGAAGATGGCAATGAATGACATAGTAAATAGCGTCCTTTTTCGTACTCGGCTATCACTTATTCTTTTAATATTATATTATACCATTGTAGAAATCACGACCGTTAATAAGTAGTAGGATAAGTGATCGAATATATCGATCACTTTTAAAAAACGTAAGAGCAATTATTGTTCAAATTAGAGCAGTATTAGCACCTTGTACAACTATAATTTAACATCAAAATAACTCATGATTTAGCTTATTTATTCTTAAAAATACCAATACAAAATTATTAGTACAGGAGAGACCTACTTACCATTCTTTGGACCTACAATAATTTTAACATTCACAAAAAGAACAAAAAGAAGATTGAAATTGCAAATACAGTATAAATGAAATTTTAGAGTACCTCTACGGTATTTCAAAACAAGTTACGGTATCAGAATCATTGAATTATCGGGATAATTCATTGGTGCAGTTAGGAACAGTAATTCCTTTTGTTGAAACTAACATTGATTTCTGTTAAAGTAAAGATATGATTCAATGAAACTAAACAATTAATTAACTGTCTGTTAAAAGAGTGTGATGATCTATCTTTTAAGAAAGCTAGGAAAGATTCCAAAAAGCGAAAGTGGGGACTTTTTCTATTCCAAGTTCCGGGAGTTTTTAGTAGTAAATACAATCAAACACTAAACCATAAATATTCAATCTTGAACATATTCTCAACAATGTTTATTGTTTTTCGAACATACATTTTGCATCTAAAAGGAACATCAAAAGTCACTAAACCACGAAATAACAACAACAAAAAACACGCATGATTTCATCTTTCAAAACACTGATTAATACTTGACATGAATTCATTGGTAACTAAATTATTCCCAAGCCTTACTAAAATTCCTGCCGTCAGGCAACATGAAACAATGAAACATGCAGCGTTTGAGTGAAGTTTCTATGTCTTCCAGCGCGTAAGAATATAATCAGAAAAACAAAACCAAACCAAACAAGAACGACCAAAAAACCGAAGAACAGAGTCCGGCGTTTCCAAAGTGCAAAGGGGTCGGGAGTGAAGACACGGTCATAGCGGTCGACCTGAGAGCAGTCAGCGCTTCCGATCGAGGTGGGCCGGGCCGTTGCGGCGGCGGCGAGCGCGGGTGGCGTGGGCGGGGGCGGGGCGGGACGGGAGTGGCGCGGGCGGCGGTCTGCCGAGCGGCTTAAAAAGCAGCGGCCGGGGAAGCGCACACGGTGAGTGAGGGGCGTGGGGAGGGGAGGGGTGGGGAGGGGAGGAAGGGGAGCTGGTCACCGGAGAGGGTTCGGGGGGGGGCAGAGGGGCGCGTGGGTCCGCGTGTGGAGGGGCGAATCCGAAACTCCAACAGCCTACGCGACGCCACGCACGGGCCTTGGGTGTGTGCTTGTGTGCGTGCGTGTGTGAGCGGCGGGTGTGCGCGCGCGCGCGCGGGCGCACCGGGGCGACCGGGGTGACCGCGTGAGAGGGGGGGGGGCGGGGGCGAGGAGGGGGGCAGTGATCCTCGGGGCGCGATGCCCGGGCACGGGGTGCGCGCTAATCGCACGCCGCGATGCTGCCGCCGTCCCGCCCGCCTGCCCGCCGCCGCCTGCGCGGTCGCCCTCGCCCGGTCGCCCGGTCGCCCGGTCGCCCGGTCGCCCGGTCGCCCGGTCGCTCGGTCGCCCGGCTGCGCGCGGACAACCGCAGGCGGCATCTCCCCGCTCTCGCCGTGGTGCAGAGCGCCTTGTTGCGTTCGTGTTATTCACATGATTTTTGGACGACTTTCGAAACAATTGCGAATATCGAAACAATTGTGACGTCCCCCCGATTAGTTGTATCCCTGTTGGCAACTCATGGTAAACTCTTCGCACCGCTAGAACATTGACTTTTTAGAAGTTCTGCTTGCTCTCTATGCCTATCATGAATACACGCGAGAAATTTTCTATTAAAAAAATTGTAATCATGTGTATGCATTCTTATGCGATCTATGTACTGAAAATTGATTTTCATCGAGAAATATTACATGCGATATGAATATGAACTAATTCGCGAAGAGTATATAGAATATATAGATCGGCTTTATTTTGATTTTGTGGCTATTGTTTTAATGGATTTCGTAGAAATTGAGATTACTGAATAAGTAAATTCATGGAAGGAGACTTCCTATTGTAATTTTGTGTGCCTTGGGGATTTAAAAGTGCTTGAAATATTTTACTTTCGAGTCAACGAGAAACTGGGAGATATTGAACTTAGGTGGTCGGGAGGAGAACCATTATATCTCACAAAGGTGAAATTTTCTGCTCTTCATCGATTATTGGATGCCATGGATTTCGCTCAGGGACCGAGAAAACCTCAGAAATGTCTTTTGTTCTTATTTTACAGAGCAAAATAGAGAATGAACGTTCTAAAAACGCTTTCAGGGTTTCTTGCGAGAGAAAATACGTTATATCATTTTTAAAGTGAACATTCATATTCATGGTTTTGTAGCATTTCATTTATTAGGAGAAGAGTAGTTTTCGTAATTGAGATAAAGAAAAAATATTATTTTTCATTTTATTCTCATAAGGGGTGGCAAAAATATTAAAAGCACTGAAGAGAAAAATAGTGTATGTGACCTGAATTGCATTAACTGATCATTGCATTAACTGATACATTGGACGTTGAGTTGCATTTATCGTTCAGTTGGAAGTGAGTTTCAAAGGCAACACGTCGCGTTTCTACTGCTGAATGTTGTGCTCATTTGTTTAATTTAATATGAAGTATTTATCCCGTTCACAATTCTCGTAAAATACTACTTGTATTTCCATTTGTATTCAATTTTATTTGCGTTTGGTAAAGATTTCATCAAATTATATTACCTAAATACTAGCACATGAATTTATTACACGGCTCGTTTATATTGCCATCAAGTTTTAAAAACTCAACGAATATCCATAATTGAAATAAAAATACTGTCAGCTGGGGGACCCCGACATTTTAAGTGGGAAATTATTAAGAAGGCCAAAGTGCAATTAGTAATAAAATCAATATTTTAGTTTTACAATGTTAGCTAAGAATACAGAAGCGAAAAAATGCTTTGTGAATTACTTTAAACATCGCACCATCACGAACTGCTATCTTTAGAAAAAGACGTTCAACTATTGTGCGAAAATAATTCCTAAAGTGGAGAATGACTGGGGCAGAAGACAAGGATGGGTACTGTAATTGCTTCCCCACTCCTTACAATCTGCCATTGATTGCGTACAAGGTAACAGCGAATTGCTACGCCGTGTCTGGCAATCATTCTCTCTTCCATTCTCCCCTCCCTTTCTCTTCTACAGTTTCTTTTTTTCTACCGACCCCTTTTCCAAACCGCATCCTGCCACTTGCTTCCTTGTGCACTTCTCGCCCACCACTCGGGGTCCCGAAGCATTCTTCCAACTTTCAGATCGCATCTTGCGAACACTCTTTTCAGCCCGCAAAGCGAGAATGCCGCGCGGGTGGCGGAGTCGGAAGGGGCGGGGAGAGAAAGGGGTTGTGGGTGGGGGTTGAGGAGGGGTGGTGGTCGTGTTTCGTGGTCGCAACGCGTCGATGCCTAAACGCACTCCCGACATTGTTTGAAGCTCTCGGAGCACGGCGCGGAGGACTTTCGGTTGAAGAGCTTAAGAGTCTGGTGGCTTCTGAATCGACGCGGAATCCACTCACCCGACTTGGAAACGTTGCTGTAGTGGAAGTGGGAGGTGGTGGGAGTGGGAGGAGTGGGACGCGGTGGTCGGTGTCGAGAGAAATTCTTTTGACACGCGGACAGTTAACGGATCGCAAGGCAGAATGTACGAGATGCACGCAAAACAGACACGTTTCGTTCTTGCTTTCATCAGGGGTGAATCGAAAGTAAGAGTATTAAGTCAATTTTCTCTCAAATGATTATGACATGTTCGACACACAATTTTGTAAGTTTTCTAAAATAAAAGTTTTAATTTTAAAGAATTATTTAAATTTAATCAAGAATTAAATAATAAAATATTTATAATTAATAAATTGGAGAAAAGTGCAGATGGCCACGACATTATGCATATAAAATTTGTCTTTTACAAAAACTTTCCTCTGAAGTAAAGTGCCTGAAATCGTCTCCTAATTATATTAGCTGTCATTACATTATTTAGGGTTCAATGGAAGTGCCTCAGGGTTAAAAGAATGTCAGAATTTGATAAAACGTACTTCGGGAATCTGATTGCAGTTGCAAATGTTGCTAAAAACGTTTTATCAATATTTTTTTCATTAAAAATTATACTTCAGAATGCCTCATATCGATCAAGTGAAGTGATCTTTACTGTACATATGAGTTTGTATCTTCCATTCACTAGTGTAATTTGTTTACTTGTTTGTTCTGACTTGAGGAATTTGAAATGGCGCGAGACTGATGAAGAATCGGAGGTGTAAATATTTGGTGTTAGATGTATTTTATACAGAGGAATATTCCAAATTGACTGTCAATTCAATTCATTAAATATGATTACTTCAAATACATTTCATTCCAATTGTTGCAAGTTGAGTTAAAAATACACGCGCAAAACAATATAAACGTTCAGAGAGGGGATTTAAATACATGTTTTGTGACAATAGACTTTTTTGCGCATAAGGAACAATGAATGTCTCTAAAATAAATATTTGTCAAGATGACTAAATAGTGGCGTAAGTTGTATAATATCTATGTGCACAGCACGTATTCTACTCGTGGTTAACGCGGACAGAGAGTAATGTATTTGTACAGAGGTCGAGTACGCCACTGTGAAATGAGCAGTTGTTTTTCTTGTTTGATGAAAATCGTTCTCCCGCTCTGGGAAATTTGTGGGAATTTCTAGAAATCTTGCGGAAAATATTTGCTCGTGTATGTATAGAATCTCGTTAGTTGTTAAATCGTGAGATAAATTACACAATTGTGCTTTATTAAACCATCAGCTACTTTCAACGGGAAATTCAGTGAAAGTTACATTCTAGGCACAACTGACAGGAAGGCCATCAGAAAATGCACCTGTAGATTTTTGTAACTAATGAAGGTCTCAAAAGGTTCTGCGTTTACGTTGAAACACATTCCATTTTTATAAATGCTCAGTATGTCAACCGGGGAATTGTATCTGAATTTTGTATCTTCATCGATTCTAATTTCTAAATATATTTCCAAATATTCCTGGCTAGAAACGAGCAATTAAGAAAATTTTGTTCAATAGACGGAACACCGTTGCTTCTGTTTCTAGAATGTGAGGTACTATGAAACAATGATCTAAACACGGCACAGAGTAGGAACTTATGACGAATCGACTACATATTATGTATAGTTGTTAGTTGATCAAGCCTAAAAATTGTTTTTGTTATAAAAGCGCATAGGGAACCGTGCAACTTATTTTATTGAAGTAGTGGTTTTTATCAAGATACTACTTTCGAAAATATAAACATGCATTGCAGGCGGATTAGTGTTGAGACTCTAAACTTTAGAACTATGATTAGTGATATTGTGACATTGCCTATAGAATATAAGAAAAATATATTTTCATTTGCTTTACATGAAAAGCGTTGATGTCAGATACTGGAAACTCTTAAATTTATCGAAATACACTAGTTGGAATGTTTTTCATGTAGAATGTTTTACATGGAAATGGTTTCGTATCTTCACACGCACACCATTGCAGTGATGATGTCGATGCCGCCTGGGGGTTTGTCTTCACTCTTCAGCGAATCTGGTAGTGAGAGAGAGAGAGAAAGAGGGGCGAAAAAAAAAAGACACAAACACTCGCAGACACATCTATATTAGCAGACGCGGAGGGGTCGAGGGTGGTAGCAGCGGAAGGGAAGCCACAGAGCGACCGGAAGGACAAGAGGCGACAGCTCGGGTGTCGGCCGGAGCGGTGGCGGCGGCGGGGTTGGCGGGGGCGGTTGGGTACTGTCGCCTCGGTAGGCCGTCGGCTGGTCAAGGCGCGGTGCGGCGCCGCACGATACGGTGCCCCGTCCAGCTCCGCCATCTGCGGACGCGCGCCGCAACTAGAGCGGGCGCCTGCTGCGACCCCCAACGGCCAAACCGCGCACTATCACAGCTCAACGACCCTCCGCTGGCGACACGTGGCGTGAGGTGACACGAGCGAGAGAGGTGCGTCGAAAGCGGGGCCGGGGGGTTGGGGGTGCGCGCAGAGGATGTGGGAATTGCGCGCCCCTGACCTCGGGAGGACATGTCAGTTCCACGCGAATCGAGGTTAATTTACGACTAATTCCCAGCGTATTTATGTTTAATAACTGGAAAATGATTGCCTGGTCCCACAGAAGAGAAGAGATGCGCTTGATATCCGATGAACATAAATACTTTTCGAGTCGCGGCAAACCTTTTCTGACTTTTAGAACTATCTATTCATTACGCATCTTCGTATTGTTTCCATTCGCAAGCATTTTTGCTCCCCCAAATTTGTTTAAATTCTGACAACGACTTTCATTCTCGTGAAGACCCAATTGGTTCTTTGCGTGCGAAAGTTTGAGAAGTGTCCATTAATGAAAAAATCGACCGTATTCGTACAATAGGGCACTCATCGGCCCATTTTTTGCAATTTCCGAATGATTTAATGAACTAACTTTCCCGCAGTGCGACATCACGCCTTGATAATCAGAATGCGGAAATAAAACTCGTCCGGAAATTCATCTTCAGTTCTTTTGAGAATATGTCAGAAGTAACAAACTTCCGTACTCAGCTAAACGTCGCAAGCCGCAACCTGACTCGTCTTATTTCGTCCTAATTCCCTTCGCAAACACCGTGCGCCGATCTTCCATCTCATAAACAGGGGAGAACAGTTTAGTTTGTCGCGCGTTAATATCCCGGACCCCCCATCCAGAATTCCTCAAATAACAGGGCGTGTCGCCCAGAAAATTGCATACAAAAATCTTCTACCATCTCTAATGACCCTCAGGCAGATCTGGCGGTGCGCACCTGGCGCGGCGGGGCGAAAGAGATCGCTAATTTGCGCCCGACACTATCAGAACGCGGCCGCAAACCACCCTGCGGAGCCGTTACGGCCTGGAAAAACTCCTGAACGCACCCCCGGCCTCCGGCGCTGCTGCCATCTCGCGTATCTGGGACGGAGCCTCTCCGCTCTAATGCCCGCTGTTAACTCGGCGCAGCAATTCCAGCACCTCGTTTAGCAGTCGGGACCGCGGGAGGGAAAGAGAGAGAGACAGACACGGCTAGGGGGAAAGAGTCAGAGAACGCGAAAGAGGGTGGAAGGAGGCGGGTGTAACTAGAGAGAGAGAGAGAGAGAAAGGGAGGGAGGAAGGGAGGGAGGGAGAGAGAGAGAGAGAGGGAACGAGTGAGACAGAAAAAGAGAGGGGAGGGGAGAGAGGAAGAGCGCGAAGTGAAGTAAGGGGGTCGTGCGCTGGAGAACTAGAGGTGGCCCCGCTGTTGGTGCTGGGCGGTGGGGGTGGTGGTGGGGGTGGAAGTAGAGGTAGTGGTGGTGGTGGTGGTGGTGGTGGAAGTGGTAATGGATGAATATGGTGACGACGGTGGGGGGTGCAGTTCCTCCCCTTTTCCGTCCTTTCTGCCATTTCCAGCCACCCTGGCATCTCTCTCTCTCTCTCCCTCTCTCTCGCTCTTTCTCTCTCTTTCTCTCACTCACTCTGCTCTGGGGAGGGAGTAGTAAAGTGGAAGGGGGCCAGTGCCCCAACTAGTACTCAGTTCTTCCACTAGAGCGCTCTCCGATCTCGGACACTGTTTCTCGGTCGTGCCACCAGAGTCGCGTCGATTGCCGGCCGTATATCTATTTTTATTTCTTTTTTCTTTTATATCTATACGTCTAGCTTCATGTGTATACTACCCACCCACCCACATACACACACACAAGCACAGACACACACAGATGGATATACGTTTTTGCTACTGATTCAGTGACACTTGTTGAGATATAGAACAAAATTGGATTTTTTGCACCGTTTCGGCTGTCGGAGAGGGAAGGGGAGGGGGTGCTGGTGTGGTTTTTGCGGGGGTGATATGTCTACAAATTGATAAATCAATGGGAAGGATGGGAACGGGTGGAAGGGTGGGTTATAGATTTTCCGGACAGAGGGGTGAAGGTACCTACCCTGTTTCGCGAATATCGCGCCGAGGGATAGGCTTATGTGACCGTATCCTTCCGCCGGAGTAACGATTTTTGCACACGATGGCTGCATACAATGCGCCCCACACCTTCGTCGGGACCTCGGCCACTGGAGGCGAGACACCCGCCGCGGGCGCCCGCTCCAAGTGCAGCCTTCAGGTGCATGACCCCGAGGTCGCCGTTCTCAATCTTACACATACACATGGTACTGTGCGCATGGACAAATCAACATGAGCTGTTGATTATAATAATTTGTGACTCATGGATATCTAAGAAGAATGAGTCATGGTGTTCACATGTGCTTTCCACTATATTTTTTTTCCACGTTGCATAAGCAAGAAGCTGCAGCGTGGAATAACTTTTGCGAATGTGCACAACATGAAGTTGAAGAATATTTACTTCAATGAAACATGTGCTTCTATAATCTATTTTGCAGTTTACTAGGGGTCAATCGACCATGGATATAACTGCGCACTTCGAATATGACTCGTTGAATATTATTCAGCTCTGATGGAGATAACGTAATTTACAAGTTCATGAGTGATAGTAAGACTTTTAGAATTTAATAACATTTGCAATTATGCATTATTATCTAGTTAGTTTGATCTATTGTTAACATTATTGTTAGATTAGCATATTTTCACTTTTTATACGAGAATATAACACTTGTTTCCAGAATGATACACAAAATGTAAATAGAAATAAAATTCGATGCATATGTAAGACTGCAATATTAAACAAGAACAAGCATATTCCTGAGTGAATGGTTTCACAATAATGTTCATTATTACATATCTTAGCTGATTTTCAATAGAAGGAAGAACACAGGAAATGGATTAGTAGCATCAAATTCGGATATAAAGGACATCGACTTCACTTGGCAAAGGTTCACTGCCGACTAAGAATTAGAAAATTGCTATTATGGTCCATTTCTTGCTAGTGACATTTATCGCAAGAAACAGAAAATCGTCTTACGAGTTTTATCATGCTTTCGGTGTATCTCAGCTGAGCAATTTCTTACGAAACATGATTGACCTCAATACTACTTCAGTTTCTGAAGTTTCATGTCATCACTTGTCATCATGTAATAAAAGTTGTGTTTAGTCATGATTGCATTTGGTTCTTTCAAAATGCATTAACTTTTAACAACATAGTTTCATTCTGTATCTCAGAGGGAGATTGTATCCCAGAAACATGTCATTCCTGACCAAAACACTAAGCTACACCAAAACAGGACATAACTCTTTGCAAATGTAAGCTTCGTGAAATGCTCGCAAGTTGGCAGTTTCCTAGGGCATGCGAACTCACAAATCATATTTCGCATCCCAGAAACAAGCACCAAACGAAGCAGTCGCAAACTAAGTCGAGATCACTCACCTTGGCCCATTCGTCTTCAGGATGACTTCTGGCAGCAGCGTCCTCACCGGCGGCGACGCTCTCGTCGCAAAAAATACCGAGCAGTCAAAAAACAAAACCAAACAAAAAATGTACCGAAAGGGGAGGATGTCAAAAGCGCGCTAACTTATAAAAAAAGCAAAGTTCCCCCCTCAAAAAATCTGCTGGCGCTGCCGCCTCTGCTGCTGGACCGGCTGCTCCGGCTGATGGTGGTGCTGCTGCTGGTGGAGCCGGCTTGGTGCCTAATCGCGGAGAAGAGTTGCCACGGGAGGGGCACGGACTGGACGCGGGCCACGGAGCGAAGATTCGTTCGGTGAGACGCCTCCGCCTTTTATAGAGACCGCACCGGGGGGGAGCACGGCGCGGGAGGGTTGGTCCAGGAGGGGTTGCCATGGCGACGGAGTCGGCGTGGAGGGGGCGGCGGCGGCGCCGCGGGGCGGGCGCGCGCGCGGCGGGGGTAGGCCGCGCGCGGCGGCGGCGGCGGCGGCGACGAGATGGGCGAGAGGAGAGAAGAAAGAAAGGAGAGGGAGGAAGAGGGAGAGCGGGGGTAGGAGCGTGAAAGAGCGAAAGGGGTGAGACGGAGAGAAGGATGGAGCGCGCGACGAGGCTATGTACGTACGTATGTGTACAGACGTAAACGACGGGGGTTGGGTTTTAAAGGTGAGGGAAGGAGAGCGAGCACCCCGCGAAAAGGGGGGCATGGCGGAGGCGGGCGGGGGCGGAGAGAGAGAGAGAGGGGCAGCCTCCCGACAGAGACGCCCATCCGAGGAGCGCCGCGCGCTGACGGGGAGGGGAGGGGCGACTGGCGTGGAGGCATGTGTGCGTACGTGTGTGCGTGCGCGTGTATGCGTGTACGTGTGCGCGCGTGTGTGTGCACGAGGAGGACGCCGGGCTCGGGTGGGGTAAGAGAAGCATGTGATGGGTTGTACAGTGTGCTTGGAAAGTGAGGGCGGCGGAACAGGGGAAGAGACGGGGAAAGTGAGGGGCGTGCGCGGGAGGGCGCGCGGGCGGGAGGGAGGGGGGGCGAGGGGTCCCACTTCAGTTACCTCCTCTCTCCAGAGTTCGGGCCGCGAGTCGCCAGGTCTCGGATAGTTATCTCCGGCCTGTCGCCTTGTTCTCTTGCGTAGCCCCTGGTAGAATCTTCTCCTGATCTAAGACACGTTGACGATACTCGATGAAAAGACACGTCACGCGGTTATGGAATTTGCCACGCGTTCACGCACGTCTGACGGGCGAGCACACTGTACGAAAAATATCACGCGTTTTTGAAGAGAACGCCACAGTTCCATCTGCACTCAAATCGAATAAAATTGGCGAGAAACCACATCAAAGTGTACAAAATAATTACCCTTTCACATTTGCCGCGACCAACCAGTTTTAAATAAAAATCATAAACGCGATTAAAGAAGTCAACGAAATGTGTTTTTTTACATTCGTTATCGTTCTGCAAAAAATGCTGGAAATTTCATGCTTCCCTCTAGATTTTCCAGAATCTTTTGGAGACGAGCAACGTCAGGCAAAGTTTTCAAACGAGCAGGTGGCAACGACGAGAAGCCTAGCGGCGGAAGGAAGATTCGGCAACAGCCGTAATGTTGGTACGGTCGACCCGTGCTCCACGTGGTGCGTTGTTTTTTGTTCTTGTCAGCGACGACGTGCTTCAAAAGAAGACTGTGTGATAAGTTCTTGTGTTCACATCGCGGCCCGCATTTGTGAGGATCTGTTTTTTTTCTTGTGACAATATACCTGAAACGGTGTATTTATTTTGCGCGGAGCATTACGAGAAGCGTGATTCAAAGTGAAAAGTGAATTCGCGTATGTATGTTCTTCCACTGAAGTTACTTTGCAAGACCTACGGGGCACCTCACGAGGTAAGAGAAAACAAAAATTGTCAACCATTGTTTTAAGACATGCTGGCATCTTATAACGTCTCGTAAAAGTAACGTTCCCGAATTAATGTTTAATTTTGTTTTCACTCTTCTGTTGAGTAGTAGCTTATTTCATTCTGTAGAATGAATAATTTCCCTTCCAGTATGTTATAGAAATGGAACGTTTCCCCAACTCACAAAGTATTAAAGTTATGTTACATTTGCATTTTGAAGAAAAGAAAATAATCACCAAATAGTAAATTTTACCCATGCGAACAACAAATAATTACCTAGTGATATCAATGAGATTGTGGTATTTACAATACCTGACGTTATAGTTACCCAAAAATCAATAAAATATTTTCAACAAGAAAGATAATATTTCCTGATCACAGAAAAATGAAGTAATTCTTTTATTTCAGTAACGTTGGTCACACCTATTTCATTTTATACATATAAATCGTTAACAACTTTCTTATTAATCAGTTGAAATCAATTGAATGGAAACAATTCCGTCAGACAGTAAGTGTCAAACACAATGTATAAGAATGCTTGGTACATTGTAGTTTGAATTTTAAAACATGTGCATTATTTCAAACAACTAATCTCATTTGTGTAAGAGTACATATAATTTATTACCTTGAAACCGAGTTCCCCCATCTAAAAACAAATCGTCAATTCGAATGCATTATTTCCTTTGCTACTAATAATTTATTCACTATGATTTATTCTCTTAATAAAAATCGCGTGTCGCCTTATAAGCTAAAATACATACAAACAATATCCATCTTCAGGTTAATATTTTTAATAAAATTTAATAAAGAATTTGAAAAGCGTGAAGTTCAACGTTGTTGCCGTTACGCCATCGGATATGTAACATTTAGTCTGGTGGTGCAACTGGAAACAACACACTCGAAGTTTAGTCAAAACAAAATTTCAAACTTTTGAACTTTCTTCTTCATCTTTCAGAGAGAGCCAGCATGTTAAAGAAACGAGGGTGTGACTATTTTTAATAATTGGAATCGTTACGATTTTAATGCAAAGTACCGGCACGTGGAAGAACATACATCAATACAAAGGAAAGTATTTACCGTCACTTCGCAATATTCACCTATTCCTATTCATCATAAGCATGATTCCAACAAGTATTTTTAAATGACACCGGCTGACGTCTGTTGAAAAACAACCATTACTTTGGCCTACGATCTTCAATTTTGTTCCAAGAATTCTCAATTAATTTCATCAGTTTCAGTTAGACTCCGCATTACGACGCAACTCCTGACGTTTCCAATTTCCGCCGCTGTGAACTTAACGAAATTTTCGGGATTGAGCCGCCGCTTCCTTCCCTCTTAAACAGAGAGCACGAAAGAGGCAGTCGGACAGACGGCGGGGAATTATCTAAGGATAGAGATTCATTATATTTAACAACAATGTCTCATTCTCTCTTCGATATTTGTACGCTCCAAAAGAAAAGGAAACCGCGTCTTCGTTTGGTAAAAGAGATCGCGCGAGCGTAGGAAAGGGGAGGAGGTGGGAGGGAGGAAGGGAGGACGGGGGAGGGGGAGCCGCGGCGCGCGGAGCGTCGGTGGGCAGGGCAGGGAGGGGATGGAGGTAGGAGGAGAGAGAAGATGCGAGGAAGGCAGCACGGCCGAGGGAGTGTGCGGCGGGTTGCGTCCGGGAGCGCCACAGGCGGTGCGAAAAGTCACGCCGTTGGTCGTTCTGATAGGAGCTCGGAACCTTCCTCGCCTCGACGACCGCCCGTTCCTACTCACCCCAACCCCCCTACCCATCTCCCCGTCCCCGCCCTCATCCCTGTCCCCTACCCTCGACCCGGTCCCGCCGTCGCCTAAAGAGCTCGTGATATCTCTTTTCGGAGCGAGCGAAGAGGTCGTAGCTACGCAGCTGCTGCCTCGTATTTGGGAGCTCCAGGGTTCGATGAGGGCGAGGGGTGGGGGTGGGGAATTGCGACTGGAGTGAGGAGGAAGGCGCCAAGCGGATTTGCGATGTCAGCGTCAGTGATGATGGATCGAGGCGAAGATGTCGAAGTCTGAAGGCGAGGCTGCCCACATAGTTGCATGATCACCGATGGGTGTGGTTGGTGTGTTTGCACTGATATTTTATGACTTTTAATTTAAAGAGAAGGTTCATAAATTTTTTCAACTTATTAAGAAAATTGTTAAAGAAAAAACGCGAAAAACTATTGTTATATAAGTGAAATGTTTTGGCGTTTCTCCAAAATAACTTGACGGCGGATAAATAGTACAATTTTAAGCACTTCACAATATGTCATTCCCCTTATGGTCAAGACAGTCTGTAGAAATATGGTCTTGGAAATCTTGTACTTTAAAAAAAAATCTTAAGAAATACCGATGAGCTGTATTATATTAAAATTAATATCAAGCACATTGCTGATATATTTATAACGTTAAATAAAACCTTTTCTAAATTTTCATAAAAACTTATGACAAATACAAAATATTGCTAGTATCATATAATATTTTAATTTGTTCCGAATTGACCTGTAATATTTGGCTAATTAAACCTTAATTTATATTTCATTCGTTGGCAGTACTTAGCAGTACTTAGAAAGCCTTCAAAGATATATTTAAATTCACTCTCCTAATGCATGTTTAAGAGGAATACAAGATTTGTAGTGACTTTCGCGTGGAAAAAGAGAATCAAAAGAACAGGAAAGCAAGTAGATTCTATATACTAAATTGCGAATTCGCAATTCTTTCGCAGGAAATGAAACGCAAACTAATAATTCTTTTCTAAATACACTATTCTAGCAGTAACTAACCAAGTAAGAAATACTGGTTCACGTGGAGGAAGATCGGCGTCATAGAAGGGTTCTCAAGAGTAATGGACGACAGTTTTTATCGTAAGAATTATTTCGTTGCAGAGTAAATACAACAATGAAAGAACACGTTCAAACACTTAGTTGCAATTGCGCAACTGGTTTTAAATATATATATATATATATATATATATATATATATATATATTTAATTAATAGCATTTTAATATAGTTTTATATAGCATTTTAAAAATAGTTTCTCCTACTATTATCTTTCAAATCACTTCTTGCGTTAAGTTAATTATTCCAATTTGGATTTCTTTAATGTTTTTTATTTCAATTATTTTTTATTTACTAGTCATGTCTCTGGCTTAAGGCGTCTTTTTCCGTCGATAAATATGTAGCCTAAAAGTTAAAATCGGGCACAAACCGCCCTCCTAGCCGGGTGATTGCGTGAATCTCGTTTTTATAGCACTTTTGTTACATTGTTTTATATATATATATATATATATATATATATATATATATATATGAATATTTATGTTAAAATTTTAATGCACTGTAGGTAAAAAAGGTTTATTAATTTTTTTTTATTTTAATTATTATTTTATATTTGTTACTGTCGCATCTATTGTTTGCATTATTTGTTATGTATCTAAAATCCTTTTACAGTCGACTCCGGTTATAGTGAACTTCTGGAGACTAACAATTTTGGTTCACTATATCCGATGTTGTCAAATTTAAAGAGAATTTATCCATAACTATTTATTTTATCACTGTAGAGATAGAACATAGAATGAAACTGATCGCTTTACCGCGCAGCACGGTGGATATCGTCAGGCTGTGGCAGTCGCGTGCTTCCTGTCGCCTTCGTAGAACTCAACGCGCTTTATCCCGCGGAATGTCAAGTAACACCAAGATTGAAACTGGATCACGCGTCGCCGCCGTCTGTTGTAGCCCACGCAGGACCCGACCTTTGTTTTCATAGTGAAACTGAGTGGCATAAGGTCAACAGTAAGGTCCCCATTTCGGGTCCGCCACCTTCACCTCAAGGAAGTCTTCTTCGAATGTAACCTTTGCACGACGATTTTTTTTCAAGCTGCCTAGTGTTAGAATTTGTGGCGCTGGGGTGATATATCGTTTGTAGGTGGGAATTAATTTCCTGGGCGTATTTTCCACGTTCACTATAGCGGAAGTTCAGGTTCACTATAATGGAATGCACCTTATGCTTATTTGTAATGTAAGTGAAACGGGACCAGTGACTTAAGTTCAATATAACCGAGGGTTCACTATATCCGAGTTCTCTATAACCGGAGTCAACTCTATTTTTTATTTATTTCTACAATTTTCAAGAACTTGCTTAATTCTTTTCTTTTCTCTTGTTTTCCCCGTCCCTTAAGGCAAATGCTTGGACGTTATTTTCTCTTCCGTGAGCCAAGGGGCAAGATATGTCTAAGTTATGTATTATAATATTACTACACAGTGCTAGAATCAAAAAATTGTAGGTTCCGGAAAGCGCCCACATTATTTAATTTATTAGTAATAGGTCTGATTATATATTATACTTTATAATTATAAATAATAATTAATAACAATTAGTATTAATGAAAGCAATGGCTCTACGTGAATATATTAATAATAGCAAATAAAAAATAGGGTTTATGATGACATTTTGTGTTTTATTTTACTAAACCATTTATTATATTCGTAGAAATAACAATTTGGTGGAAAATTAATTTTGAGTTTACTGTAGTTGGTCGCACAAAATCTAAGTTCTTAAGTGATTGTCCCATGCTTTTTGTTTGTTTATTTTTTCTATTTTGTTCCCGAGGTACGGGAACGTCGTTCCGCCAGAAAACAAACCTTGTTGCTCCATGAATCTAACAAGGCGTCAGAGGCGACCTGTCATGCCCTGATTTATTCTTCGAGTGAACAGGGAGGAAATGATGTTAAGGAAAAGACTGCTCATTGGAAGTATTTAAACAAATATTTTAAGTAGTGAATGTTCTTTATCGAACAGTAGTTAGATGATTGTACAGTTTCAGAAATGGTAGCGCGCTGTTCTCGCTCACCACGAACTCAACGCTCAAATGCAATTAGTACGTGCTTGAGGTCTACACTGCTGAACAGTGCGAAATGAAGGAAGATGTTCAGATGAACTGATTGATTAGTGATTCCAGGACCGCCAACTGCTAAGGTCATTGGTCTCTTAAGTGTACAGCCTATTTTTTTATCGCTTGAGGTGGCGGTGATCTGGATGCCGAGATCCGGTGAGGACTTAGTCGGATACGATGTTTTCGCCAACCAGGTATCTCCTATCAGAGCCCAAACCGGGACACGCTCTAAGATCCTTACTGGTCTCCCGAAATGTTAAGTAGTGTCGTACATGTTAGTGTAAGTGCGTGTAAGTAAGAGGTGAGGATAGGAAAATATTGAGGAAGGAAAGATTGCCCGCGGTCCGTGGCCCACATATTAGGGTATTGCTCCGGCATTCGCCTGGTGTTGATTGGAGAAGATACGGAAAAATACCGATCAGAACAGCCAGCTGCTAGAATCCTCCTCCGTAATGGGCCTGAATTAAATCTATCTCTCAAGCTAGTGTCGAAAATCCTGCCACCGTCGGCACATCAGTTGGTGTCCTGAGACACCTCAGCCGGTCGCTGTGTGGAGGAGAATTCTAGCAGCCGGGAGCTCTGTTCCTTAGTTTCCATGGTTTCTCCGAACAACACCAGGAGAATGCCGGAGCTGTACTTTAATAACCGGGCCACGGACCGCGGGCGGTCTTTTCTTCAAGAATGATATTTCCACCTAAGTCGGTTCAGATCAATGGAGTTGCTAAGCGACTGTACAAAATGAGTGAAATGTGCCTACATAAAAAATTAAGAAAAAATTCACCCACTTCAGTATATAGTTCCGTGTTAGCATTCTATTTTTATTATTATTATTATTATTATTATTATTATTATTATTATTATTATTATTATTATTATTATTATTATTATTATTATTATTATTATTATTATTATCATTGTTATTATTATCATTGTTATTATATTTATCAGGATTATCGTTATTAATATTACAATTCATTATTGTATGCAATTTTCATAATTATTTACATTTTTACAAAAATGAGTGGGACAAAATAATTTAAAATGTCTCTTGATGTTTCAAAGAAAAAGTATTTTGAAGTTTTATTCTTTTGAACACTATCAATCTATTCTCCCCGGCATATTATAAAAATCTAATACGTTGGGCATGGTATGCATCAGGATATGATTGATTGATTAATTGGTGATTCCGGGTGTGTCAACCTATTAAGGACATCACTCCTGTAAGTATAGTGCATGCTTTTTAAAGCGTGATGTAGCGGTGATCTTTCCTTGCTGGATGGCGAGATCCGGTACCAACCTATAAGTCGGCTCACTTGTTTTCCCCAACCGGGAATCTCCCATCACTGCCCAAGCCGGGACAAGCTCTAAACCCCCAACTGGTCGCCTGACATGTATGGTAGTGTAGTGTATGTAAGCCGGCACATTATAAGAGTGTAAGTAACGGATGACGATAGGTCAAGGAAGAGGAAGGAAAGATCGCGCGCGGTTACGGCACTCGCCTGGTTTTGATCAGAGAAACCACGGAAAACTACCGATCAGAGCAGCCGACCGCTAGAATTCTCCTTCAGACACCAGCTGAATTCGACCTAGCTACGTAGGTAGTGTCGGAAATCCTGACGCCATCAGGACTCGATCCGTAGAGGCACTGCCGTAACATCAACGGATGCCATGCGCCACCTTAGACGATGCAACGTACAGTAGAGACATCCAGAGTCCATCGTGATGTTTGTACTAATGCACTAGTTTTGAAATACGTAAAAACAAATAATAGAATATCTGAAAGTAATTACTCAGTAGTCACTCTTCAAGCGAGGTCAATATTGATGTTGTTTCTCAAGAAACCAACTCATGGATGGCGGAAGGCACGAACACGACGTGCCGCTCTTACGTGGCTCTAAGAATACAATTTTCGCGAATTTTAAAAAATATTTTCAGTGAATACAAGCAGCTGAAATTTTGTTCGTGCACTATCCTTTACGTATACTATATTCAGCTCACAAAATCAGGGCGTGTTTCGACAAGTCTCAGACCATTCCCTTGTTAGAAAAGTTTTCTTTCAACTTTTTATTTTAAAATGTGTATGACGTTTTTAGGTGCCAGAGATAGATTGATGGCCCAACTCTCTCCACATTAATAACTCTATTATTATTATTATTGTTATTATTATTATTATTATTATTATTATTATTATTATTATTATTATTATTATTATATACCGCGGAGAATTATAATATGTGCAAGTTCTTCAGCTTCAGAATCCCTGCCACACCCTTTTAATATACATAGCTGAATCATGAATAAAAGTAACAGCCAAGGGAGGTTAGCAACATTTGAAAACTATTACTTTTCTTTCGAAAAATTATTTGCATCGATAAACAAACTAGAGATTTGATTTTATTGCATCGCTAACAGCAGAGCAACTCCCCACTTCTAACTCTACTCCAAATACAACTAGGAAAATGCGAACTCACGGAAGAAGAGAAAAACATATTATCTAAAAGATTAATATGTTGGGAACATGGGTCAGTCGAGACAGTAAGACCTTTAGTTTGCTTTTTAAATTTTACAAGGAAAGTGATATCTTTTTAGAGGAATGACATAATACATTTTTATAAAAGATGTAACAAAATTTGAGAAGAGCTGGCTTTCTTATGAAAAATTGTCCGTCTGAAAAAAATAATTTGGTAACTAAAATAATATATTTCGATGACGCAAAAAGGAACACACGAATTTATTAGTTATAATTAGGGCCAGGATTCATACGTTTTACCTTATTTTATTCCTCATTTTTTTTATCATCATTTTAATACACATCCGTATCAATCATTTTTGAGATAAATTCATGAATCCTATAGGTCCTAAATAATGCTAAAATGGACTATGATAATAAAAGAGGATAAATGAGGATTTATTTTAAAAAATACAAGGGTATCTTTAGAAAACTGATTTTTTCATATTACTTGATTAGAAATATTACGGCGGACTGGACTCACATCTAACGTTGTTGAATTTATTGTTAATAATAATAATAATAATAATAATAATAATAATAATAATAATAATAATAATAATAATAATAATAATTATTATTATTATTATTATTTTCAACCAAAAATAGGATGTATCTGTCTTCTACCAAACAACGATGAATATCATTTGAGCTGTTTCATGGAAGAAAGTATACAGGTGCTGTATATAATATGTTTTCGTCAAAGGTCTCAGAAACTTACGTGAACTGGCTACAAAAAAGGTAAAACATACAAATGTAGTCCTTTTAGGGAAATAAATATCTGGAGTATTACCTTAGAGACTGAGAGCAGATGCATCTATGAAGTATGAACCATTGACTTCAAGCTGCGTTGAGCGATTTTTTTCTCGTTGCAAGTGTGCGCGTAGAGAAAATAGAGAGTTCTTCATATACGATATTTTGGAATTGTAATGGTTGCTCATTACACCAGTGCATCTTAAAGAAAGTGAATATTTGGTTTGGATGCTAATTTTGATGGGAATATTTAGAAAGTTGAAAAACATGTTCGTGAATTTTGTCTGCTTTTCTAAAATTTCTGCTCAAGTTCAGAAATAGAATAAAATGAATTCGTAAAATTATTAAGAGTATTTTTTGCAATTATTGTTCAACCTGATATTAACATGGTTAAAAACATCAAAAAAGTTAAAAATTTCAAACAACTCTAAATTGACGTCTGTAAAATCCTAAAAATTCGAGTTCTTGTAATAATTGTTAAAAACATGTCACGTTCAATTTGATCTGTTTTTGATTACAAACAACCGTATGCTTCTTAGTACTTTCATTGAAGATTTCTCACTGGAAACTTTATTCCTGTGAAGTTATTTGGCTATGACTAACTGATATTTATCGCTAAGCTCACCCTGAATATGAAAACTATACTAGGCTTTTATGATATTTAGAGATCCAAAAACACCATTTTTCTAATCAGCTCAGCAACAGCATAATGTGAAAAGTAGGTAAAGGTAAACTTCAAAAGAAAAAAGTCAACCGTCACCTCTCTTCTTTACAACACTATTGTCCAAGTTGAAATTTCGTTTGTAAGGTAAAATTCTGCGATGCTCTTCACTACAAACAATTATTTTTTTATTCAAAATTTATTATAAAAGGCATTATTGTACTTTATATATGAGGTATTCATGTAGAAAACGGGAAGAAGTATTTAACGTTGAGTCATGAATTAAGGAATCGCTTTATTCCTTCCGAATTTTTTGATTTGTAGAAACATCGACTTCAATTTTCTATTTGCCAACTATTTATTGATTTACATTCGAAAGCAATATTGTGGTCATTGCTTCAAGTACACCGTAGAATATATGTAGTACATAAATGCAAGTGACAATATATACAATTGGAGAGTGGTTTTAAGAACATCGTAAGTGATATTAGAAAGACAACTTCTATGGGTAGGGTTGTGAAATTGGAATATCGCAAGCTAAGTGCAGTACATTACTGACATGATTAATGTTTTTGAACAGGATCCTTTATTTTAGTAATATATTTCTGTTGAAGCATTTATTACCGAAGAGAAGTGCATTGCTCTAATGTGGTAGCCGGCCTTAATATTTACGTCGTCTGCTTCTATATTTCTACCCACTTCTCTTTTAAGCGCAAGGTACTATACTGACACATCTGATTGCAAAATAGAAACTCTGTTTCATAATCATATTGAGAAATCGAAATAAAATAATAATTATTATTGTAAATAAGGAAAAAATGTTTTGCTATGTTAAAAACTGAGTTTCCTCATTCGCTTCAATGAATTTAGATGACTCAGTTTTGCCAGTGATTCTGCAGCGACTTTGACTGGAGGTCCTAGGTTCGTGACTCGACACTAGTTACATAGCCGGGTCAAATTCAGCCTCTTTGATTCGTTGATTATTTCATGTTTACGATTCAGTTGCTATGATAATTAGTCCTTGAAGCGGAGAGCTTGTTTTTTAAATGGTTGGAGGTGGCGGTATCCCACTTGCTAGATGGTGAGATCCGACGCCGAATTACACGTCCGCTTGCGGTGGAATTCTTCCTCCTCCAGGTATCTCCCAGGAGGCCCCCCCAAGACAAGGTCTAAACTTCCGACTGGTCTATCGACATAAGGGGTAGTGTAGTGCGTGTAAGTGAGGGTAATGGGTGAGGATAGGACAAGGAAAAGGAAGAAATCGAATTCATCCGCTCTCTGGAGGATTGATTAATTGATTATTTGTGTTTCCGGGCGCGTCAAATGCGATGGTAATTAGCTCCGTAAATGTAGTGCACGTTTCTCTCACGGGAGGTGGCGGTGTTCTTCCCCATTGGATGACGAGATCCGGCGCCGACCTACTCGTCGGATTGGGTTTTTTCTCATCCAGGTATCTTCCAGCAGCAAGGCACCGCTCCTACCGGGACAAGCTCTAAGCTATCGACTGGTCTGACATATTTGTAGTGTTTTTCATGTAAGCGTACGTGTGTAAGGGGTTTGTAAGGAGTTACGATCAGAAAAGGAATAGAAAATTGGGCGCGGTCCGTGGCCCATTTGTTAGGGTACTGCCCCGGCATTCGTCTGGTATTGATGGGAGAAATCACGAAAAAGTATTGACAAGGGCAGCCAACCACTAGAATTGTACTCCAAAGAGTAACTGAACTCGATCTAGCTAATTACTTAAAGTCGAAAATTCTGCCCCTTGAGTCCTAGAACCTCAGCAGTTGATGCCCTGAGCCACCCCAGCCGGTCGCTCTGTGGGGGAGAATTCTAGTGGCAGCTCTGATCGGTAGTTTTCCGTGGTTTCTCCGATGAATATCAGGCGAATGCCCGATTACCACCCTAATTAACAGACCACGGGCCCTGCACGATCTTCCCATCCTCTTTCTTGCCCTATCCTCCTCTTACATACGAACACACACACACACACACACACACTCTTCACTTATGTATGCTTACATGAACTAATCTAGCGCATGTGGGAAGGCAAATTGGGCGCTTAGATCTTGTCTCGTGGCTGGGGAAGCAAGCCGTCGCGCAGGTCGGCGCCGAATATCATCCAGCGGGGAAGGTACACCGTCATATACAGGAATAAAACATTCACTACACTAAAAGGAATAAGGTTCGTAGCAGTTGCGTGCCCGGAAACATCAATACATCAAACATTTCAAGTTCAATCTCCCTTTCTAATCATTATACAATAGCAAAAATTAGAATTGTAGTCAGCATCATAACAATCTTTCAATATAAACGGTGGTAAGCTATCAGGCCTACTATATTTCATTTAACAGCTTCAATTTTTTTAAAGCATGTTAAATTTTATCAAACCTTGTACTGTCGATATTAAATGAGTTAGAAACTCCCATATGAGAATAGAAAGTATTTTCATTGACTGGCCTGTGAGAAGTATAGACATTTGAAATAAATAACATAACCGTAGCAATATCATTATCACTATTATAATGACGTATTTCCAAGAGTCATTATACGGGAATTCATAGGATTATTACCTTTTTAGATTTAATATAATTCCAAAATAATGTAGGATTGTTGATATTTTTTCTAGGTTTTGAGTGTAATTTAGATAAGCAAAATTGATCGTAGACTTTCTTAGTTCTTCGTATTTCAGTCCATTGCGAGAAGAGTATTTTATTCTTTTGCGATGATACTCTACGAGTTTTAGATTTAGAACAACCTCTTTTGTAAACCAAGGAGGATAATTTCTTTTGCTATCAGTTTTTCACTTTGGAACATATTCTCCAGGAAACAGTTTAAATTTTTAGAGAAGAAATCAATAGCATCATTAAGATCTTGATATTTTTGAAGTTCGTCCCACTTTACTTGCTTAACATTAGAAAAGATTTCCTTAAAGTTAGGCCCTCTCAAGTTTCAAACCACAATAGAAGAATATTTGAAAGTATACATATGTTGGCGACCTTGTATATATAATTTTATTGTCTAAGATGGATGATGCTTACCTTCATTAACAATGTGCACAGGTCATTTACGATTTCTAAACAGTTACAAATATTAGTTACAATTAAATCAAGAGTTTTAAGATACATGAATTTATATATATGAACATTGTTCACTGAAAATAAATTATGTAATGCTAAAACGTTAGCGAGAGATCTTTCATTAGATCCACCATTTAAAAGAGCATGAGCAGAGTCAGTAACACCGGGTAAATTGAAATCGCCCGTGATTACAAGTTTACTTATAAAAACATCGGGGATATTTGAAATTGATTCATACAATGATGAATAACTTTCTCGTTCAGAGTGAGGGGAAAATATACATTTACAAAATAATAATTGCTTCCGCGAACAGAAACTTTCAGAGCAAGGACCTCAAAATTTACATTATTTAATTCATAATCAGTAAAATATTTACGTACTGCAAGTTAAAACGCTTCCTTTTCCTTTAGTGTTTCTGTCGTGGCGAAAAACATTTTAATCAGTAAATAGTTCTGATCTACACATTCCTAACCAGGTTTCTGTTAAAACTATAAAATCATAATTCCACCCCAGAATGCTTAGGTAAAAATCATGCATACGATTTTTTCCAAATTGAAGAAACACCTGTCAATCTGTCGAATTTTTTTTTGAAATTTTGAAAATCAATTTGGGAATACTTTACATGAAGCCCCTCGAACATTTTCAAAATTTTCTAAGAAACGACTTCAAACTTTTTCTTTAAATTCCTTGTAAGAATATAGCAAAATACACTTATAAAGGTGACATAAGTCCGATTTTTACGGTTGACTACGAATTTTGGAAAATTACAAAAGTTTAAATTTTTTCCGGCATCTTCCGACAAATACAAAAATGATTTTTCCTTCAAGTAAAATTCTCTCACTCGGTTAATAAGCACATTTTTAGCAATTTATAAACACCTTTGCATTTTTGAGATAAAGTGCCTCAAATGACTTTAAATGAAGATTTTTGGAAATTCAAAAGTTTTTTATGAAAAAGAGATTCAAATTTCGCATTTACTGTGACGCTTAAACGCCATTTTCTTCTACAATTTTTTCAATGAAAATTGCCATTGAAGACGAGGTTTTATTCTTCTTTGATATTCTTAAAATAATATTTCGGTTCTCCTATTAGGAAACCGAAAAATTAAAAAAGTTTTTAAAAAATGTTCTTTGGGCGGCGAGAGATGGCAGCTGGCATGAGGATGGGGACAGACCGAAAAGCCAGTCCACACCAAGGAAATTAGATACACATTACTATGAGAAAGACTGTGCCATTCTCTAGCACCACTAGTTGACGTTTGAAAGATCATTTTTACTTTACGTAATGCACGGTGAATTTTCGGCAGAAAAACTCTTATTACTGGGCCCTGATAACGAAAATGTGGATACATACAGTTGCTAAATTGAGAAAAAAATCCTCTAACACGTGGTGTAGACAGAATCCATGTTTGTATGTCATTGATAGCGAAAAATTGATTGACGACAAAACGTCTGTCTATCTGACCGTCTGTCTGCCTCCCTTTGTCTGTCTGTCCGTCTGTGAACAACGCTAGCGGCTAAACCGTTCATCCGATTTTCTACAAAATTGATATTCCCCAATCGAAATGGTGGATGCCGTGGCCCCGAATTTGAAACCCATAATTTAATTTTTGCTGGGTACTTTATGTGAAGCCCCTGAGACATTTTGCAAATATAAAAAAATGACTTTTTCGTTTCTGGTTAAATTTTCTTGTTTGATAGTGTAAAGGACGTTTAAGAGAATGGTACAGGTCTCATGTTCGTAGAAAACCCTAATTTTTCGAAAACTGAAACAGTTGAAACTGTTTTCGGAGTCTTTCTATAACTGAAATATTAAATATGTAGATTTTTGTACCTTAATAAAATCTGTTACTTAAAGATAGATGAAATAGGGTCATGTAAAAGTTTTCGAAAATTTAAGTACTTTTGGGTAATTTTGCGCCAAATACGAACGAGAATATACCTACACTATTAGTTAATAAAACCGGTTTGTACAAATCAGCTACATATGGCGTATTCACCGGCATTACATTACCAGCACAACAATCCCAACACTAATCATAGTGAACATGTCATTATTGTTGGAATAGTGATTGTTGTTTGACGACCTGAAGCTTTTAAATGTTTGGTTTCAGATAGTGTTGGGGTGGAGTGGATAGGTTTCGTAGATACGGATTATGAGGATGAAGTTTTATATTTACGTTTCTTGTGGGAGTGAAGTAAAGTTGTTGAAATTTGGTGAAGGCATTACTAAAGTTGAGTTGATTTTCTGGGATATATTATTTTGGTTGTTTGTTAATTTTTTATAGTAAGGGTATTCATTTGATCGAAGATTTACCCTTCGAGTTCCATTGCTCTTTTAATAGTTTGGGTTTTCAATTTTAGGGGAATTGTGTTGTTCAATGGCCTCAGGCACAAATACGCTCGAAATACAGTTATAGTGGTTACGGGTATGGCCAGAATCGAAGCATCTCTAGCTCTGTGTCTTTTGCTTCTCTTCGTTACTTAGGGTTTTACTAACGACTAGCATACGTTGTTGATTTGGAGGACTGCGTCTAGTTTGTCTTTACGACTATGCACCACTCTTCCCACGGGAATTGGGATGGTTGGTTGCTTCGTTGTTAGTGATTCCGGGCGCGCCAACTACTGAGGTCATTAGTCCCGTAAGTGTAGCGCACTTTTTTTCCTCGGGGGGTGGCAGAGAGCAGGGAGGACCCTCACTGGATTACGAGATCCGGTGCCGACCTACCGTCGGGTAACGGGGTTTCCCAAAACCAGGTATCTCCCATATCTCCCACCAGTGGGGCACCGCCTCAGCCGACGGGTCTCCCAGCATGTGTGGTAGTGTAGTGCATGTTAGTGTAAGTGTGTAAGGGGTGAGGATAGGACAAGGAAGAGGAAGTAAAGATCGTGCGTGATCCGTGGCCCATTTGTTAGAGAACTGTTCCGACACTGCTTGGTGTTGATCGGAGAACCCACGGAAAACTACCGATCAGAGGGGCTGGCCGATAGGATTCTCCTCCAGACAGACTGAATTTGATTGATTGATTTATTGATTTTTTTCGTGTTTCCGGGCGCGTAAACTACTCTGGTCATTAGCCCCGGTAGTGTAGTGCATGTTCTTTTCTCGGGAGATGGCGGTGATCTTCCCTCGCTGGATGGCGAGATCCGGCGCCGACCTACCGTCGGCTAGTGGGGTTTCCCCCCTAACCAGGAATCTCCCACCAGCGGGGACAAGTTCTAAGCTCCCGACCGGTCTCTCGGGATACGTGGTAGTGTAGTGCATGTTAGTGTGTGTGTGTAAGGGGAGAGGATAGGACAAGGAATGGGAAGGACAGATCGCGCGCGCGGTCCGTGGCCCGTTTGGTAGGGTACTGCTCCGTTGATCGGAGAAACCACGGAAAACTACCGATCAGAGCAGCTGGCCGCTAGAATTCTCCTCTAGAGAGCGACTGAATTCGGCCTAGCTGAAAAGCTAGTGTCGAAAATCCTGCCGCCGTCAGGACTCGAACCTAGGACCTTCCGGCAGTGAGGCGCTGCAGTGACATCAGTTGATGCACTCCCGGTACTTAATTCGATCTAGCTGACTCGCTAGTGTCGAAAATCTTGCCACTATCGGAACTCGAACCTAAGACTTCCCGGTCAGAGGTACTGCAATGACATTAGTTGATGCACTGAGTCACATCTCCCGGTCGGCGATTGATATTTCTTTTTTTGACTAGTAATTATAGAGACTGACTAAAGCTCGGATTAAATGTCTGTAAGTATGATTGATTGATTTATTGATTTATTCATGTTTCCGGGCGCGTCAACTACTCAGGTCATTAGTCCCGTTTGTGTAGTGCATGCTTTTACTCGGCAGATGGCGGTGATCTTCCCCCGCTGGATGGCGAGATCCGGCACCGACCTACCGTCGGCTAGTGGGGTTTCCCCCTAACCAGGACTCTCCCACCAGCGGGGCACCGCCCCAGCCAGGACAAGCTCTCAGCTCCCGACCGGTCTCCCGGGATATGTGGTAGTGTAGTGCATGTTAGTGTAAGTGTGTGTGTGCAATGGGAGAGGATAGGACAAGGAATGGGAAGGATAGATCGCGCGCGGTCCGTGGCCCGTTTGATAGGGTACTGCTCCGGCATTCGCCTGGTGTTGATCGGAGAAACCACGGAAAACTACCGATCAGAGCAGCCGGCCGCTAGAATTCTCCTCCAGAAAGAAGCTGAATTCGACCTAGCTGAAAAGCTAGTGTCGAAAATCCTGCCGCCCTCAGGACTCGAACCTAGGACCTCCCGGTTAGAGGCGCTGCAGTGACATCAGTTGATGCACTGAGCTACCGCTACCGGTCTGTAAGTATGACGTCTTCTGTGATTGGTAGGTGTATATTTGTATATATTTTTAAATAAGGTCATGAACAATATTTTTCAAAATGCGATTAGTTTTCGTGTAATTTTTGGTTGAAATTAATGTAATTAATTTTAAAAAATGTCAAAAATGGCTGCAAGTTAAAAAAAATTCCCCTCGTATGTTATAAAGGCAGGTTAAAAATTGCTCACTTTCGTTGAATTTTCTGTTCGAAAATTGCAAATCTTAGAAGTAATACGAGAAAATATTTTCTGTCGTAGCAGCACTAGTTTGTTCTCTGTAACTTTGTTAAATGCAATTTTGTTAGCGCCTGTTCGTTGGGAAACGGTGATATTTGTAATCTGTTCAATTTCCAGACGTTTGTTACATTCTGATCCAAGAATAACGTAACTGTGCATGGTGATTCAAATTGCCTTTGGAACCGCAAGGAGAAGTTTCTGATATCTTCGATGATTGAAATTTTGCAAAAAGAATATTCGAAATCACTATAGTTTTGGAATTATTAAAAGATGTTTTTTCCGGGAGAAAGGAAGAATCACAGGCTTATAAAACACTCGTTGTGGTAGAATGCTTTGTTCATTTGACCATGCTGAATTTTCGTTTTTGTACGATAATTTATGCATGAGTTACAACAAACGAAACTTAGTATGCCAAACGCACGAGAATGCGTACGATATTACGAAATAGTAAATATGGCACAGTACAACGTTAAGCACACCATTTCTGCATGGTCATCGCTTTGCTAGGCTTCTAGAGCGGGGATAAAAGTCATTGCAGAGGCGAGATGGAAATTAAAGGTTTCGCAGCTCAAATGAACGAAGATTTTTACAACATTTAATTGAAGTACATAAGAAAGAACCTTGTAATACTAACTGAATTGATTGACAACCTATTTTCTGCAGTGGCATCCGACGGTGGAACATAAAGAATGGGGTTCAATCCCTACATAAGTCACGGGCGTTTTCATTACGGCGTGTTGGTACATTTCCCGCGGAGGGGAGTCGCAGCAGATTCATTTCCCGTCTTGACAAAAGCTCTGTGGTGTTCCAACGCATTAGGGACTTAGGGCATCAACTGATGTCACTGCAGGGCCTCTGGGATCCTAGGGTTCGAAACCCAACGGTAACAGGACTTTCCACATTAGGATTTTCGATACCTAGGTATAGTTCAGCCGCTGTTTCGAGGAGAATTCTAGCGGCCGGTAGCTCTGATCGGTGGTTTTCCGTGGTTTCTCCGATCAACACCGGGCGAATGTCGGCAGAATACCCTAACAAACAGATTGCACTCTACCTTTCCTTCCTCTTCTTTGTCTTATCCTACCCCTTATTTACACCTACATGCACTACACTACCACACAAGTCGGGAGACCAGACAGGAGCATAGAGCTTGTCCCGGTTGGTGCGGTGCCCCGCTGGTGGGAGAAACCCCGCTAGGTGACGTGTAGATCGGTACCGGATCTTGCCATCCATTTGGGAAGATCACTGCCACCTCATGCGATGTAAACATGAACTACACTTACACAAATAATGACTATAGCGGTTCAAGTGCTCGGATGCACGAATTAATCACTCAATGGGCTACAATAGGAATTTCTCGCATAATTGTTAGTGAGTACTATACATTGTTTTCATGATGAAGGTCTTCTTCGAGAGCCTGCCGAATGCCCTGGCATCATGTGGCCGTCAAATCGCGCCACTTGACGGTGTTGCCCGACCGCTCGCGAGGCTGGGGGTGAGTGGTGGGGGCAGTCAGGGGTGATGGCCTCGCCAACAGCAAGCAGTTAGGAATGTCAGGGAGCGCTACCAGTTGTAAATAGCACTTACT